>JAPYZS010001364.1:19647-35970 GCA_030522925.1 Trissolcus japonicus | reverse complement strand
ATATATTGCCAATATATTGTCCATATATGAAAAATATGAAAACATATACGGTCAATATATTGTCCATATATTGTCAATATATTGACAATATATTGATAATATATTGTCAATACATGGTCAATGTATGATTTGCTGAAAATAATATATTGTCAATATATTGATAATATATGGACAATATATATAATCTTTTTTACTAGGGTAGTTAAATTTGTTTCTTGATTTCTCAGCACGTAAAGTATGTCCTTATTTAGTTGAACTGTTTGGTATAGATTTTGTTAAGATACATCGTTAGTGGATTTTGACGCATAAACCTGTTGAGCGGAAATCAGTTGATAATTATTATGCCGTCATCTTGCTTGAAACATTTCCACAACATTGCGTTTGAAATTTCCAGTGCCAATTACAAGAACTTATCAACCAACAATTATTTTATTCCATGCGTTTATAAATCAGGGCATCCTGTAATTACTATAGTAGTTGCAAACCTCAAAATTCAATACACAAACTTGCATGTCCTTCAGAGGTTCATTTTCATGAACAATTGCCTTCCCCATGGCGTATTTAATTGCAGTTCGTGGTCGAAATCTCATTAAAATGAAACAAACTGGTAAAAATGGAAATACAAGAAGAAAAGTTACGAAAATTGATTTGAATTGATTTTGTAAATGTGGAAGTAAAATGCAACGATGAATGAATAAATAACAGAAATGTAAGTTGGACGGAGTTTTCGGCTTTCAGAAACAATTTAAAAATCAGTAATTGTTGCCGAGTATTAACCAACTTGGTCGGCCGAACATGTCGAATCTAATGTGAGTGATAGAATCAATAAACATATTCGATCAATGTTCATTTGTTATTACATCCCGGCGAATAAGACGGTGTTCCTAATATAATGCCATTTGCTGTTGCAATTCGCACTAAAAGCTTTCATTAATGTCGCGTACGCGTCCTGACACAATATATGTTTCACCTACAATTAAAATATTAATCCAATCAGCTTGGTGTAATCAAATACTAATAATCCAGCTCAATAAACTTTTATTTTCAACTGTTCGATTCATGCTCGAAAGCAAATGAACTGGTCACATTTATATTCATAAACAGAATGCCAACACAAATAAGCATTTTCTCGATACAACAACGATGAAAAAAAATATATATAAAAACGACAAAATGTATGACTATTGACTATTGACTTGTAAATAATTACATTTGCAATATAACATATAAGTTTCTGTCGGAGAAAGAGAGGAAATATACGAATAAATTCAATCTTTTAACAAAAAAAAACGTCACTCCATTCAGTTCAATTTTATTGATTTGTTATTTCATCGCAAAATGTTTATGAGACCCTGAAGTTCATTTTGAAATGAAATACAAAATGCGACAACATTTTTTAGAATCCTAAAATTATCTTCGAAATAATATTAATTTGATCTTAAAAATTTGACTCCAAATTTTCATTTGAAAATTTCATTTTTTTTTGTCATGTCTAATTGTTGGCAGTCTTAGATACTTGGAAAAAGAATTGAAAAAGTCGATATAAGTTATTGGAATTCAACTATCTAAAATAAATTATCAATTAATATAACACGATTTGTCGTGACGCGGACAAGTAATAGGCACGATATTGAATGAAAATTTATCGTAGATATATCTATTTCTCGTCTACATTAGAATGAGGATTAATTATAGAGCCAACAATATCACTCTATAGATGCTATTGCTTGTAATCATCGATTGCTCCAAGTCAATTAATGTTAAAGAGGTTTCTTCAACATTGTACACATAATAAACGAGTCGCTTGCAATTATTATTATTTTGAAAAATAACCTCGAAAATAACCATATCATTACTTCAACACATACCTTACTAAATGTAATTTATATTTTTCAATTATAGCGGATCAAATATTAAACAATTTTATTATTTTAATATCGATATTTTCATTTCATCAACTTGGACATTTTATATAAAAACATTGTCAAACTAAATATGCAGGGTAATGAAATGAAAATATCTGCATCAAGATGAAAAATTTTAATATTTGATCCGCAATAATTCAAAAATGTAACCCTTTGACTGCCAGCGGGTCATATTTGTTCGGCAACTTTGAGCGGCTACCGAAACCAAACAAATATCACAATATTGTTTTACGTGTATAACAATTTTAGAAAATCTCGATTTGAAATTTCGTAAGGGGATAAAAAGTACTTAACTGGTTATTACCGGTAGGATATATGTCATATATCTAAGATAAATAAAATTGTTTATGAGGTTGACCTGACTGTTTTTCTCAACACAGATATTCATCGACAAATCTGGTTATCCAAACTGTTTAACTAACGCATTAACCAAAGTTGCGGCTGTAATTTGCGTTTCGATGATGAAGCAATAATTTCGACTGCGATCGAACACTCAAATCCCCGTAGGACACCATCGGAATTACAAGTCGATGCGCTCATTTCAAAGCACAAACTGTACGCGTTCAATCTAAAATTGATTTTGAAATAATACCTCAAACATAAATAGCCATCATTTATCCAGCCATTCAATAATCCTATTTTGTTGTTAAAAATTCTTGCCAGCGGGTCGGAACACTTTTTTTTATAGAATTTCCTTGAACTGAATGAGTCGAGTGGACATTAAAGTTGTACACAAATAATTATATGAAACATGCGATCGACTTGCAAGTTTCACATTGTTTCGTGAAATATCAAGATCCAATATAAAACAGTATCATCAATTTTGCATGGATTTGATGGAAATTAAAAATATTATTTCAAATAAGATTTCATATTATAGAACCTATTTTATATGAAGTAAATTTTAGAAGAAATTATTTCAATTCTTTAGAACAAATTTTGCTAAAACGTTTGCTTTCAAGCCGATTATATATGGACCCATATATGAACCGTAAATTTATTCGCCAATTCACTTTTTTGTATATATCACATGTCACATACGTACTTTTTATGGCACATATGAGACCATATAAAGATTTGTAACTTTGTTATAAAGATTTTATCTTGGGAAGTAATTCATAAAATATGATTTACATGTTTATCATCTTGATGAGAAAACTTTTTATAGGAGAATCTAAATAAAAATAAGAAATAATTGCTGTGGATCTATAATTTCCAGCTAAACTACAGTACTTCAAAGTTGAACTATACACAAAGTAAACAAAATATCTGACATCGAAGAAAAAAGTTATAATACAACTGAATAATTCACTTTTTTTTTTCATTGCAAAATGGAATGTCGTGGAAAATTATTTTCTTGATAAGCTGCCAAGATTTAGGTTCATGTTGAAGTTAGCAAAGTCAAATTTCGAAACGCAATTTTTCCATGTGTTGAATCGAATTAGCCAAAACTCAAAATGAAGAAACAAATGTGTACAAAATAATGAAATAAAAAAAGAAATTGAAGAAAATAGTTTCCATGGCCAAGGATGTAAATAGAATGTGACGCGGAACACATTCCAAATGTTTTGACGATTCAATTATACCGAGTTACAAATTTTGATTCAGAGTTAAGTCAAGTTTGGAAACAATTTTTTGTTTACATCAATTGGAGTTAAAAAATAGTTCAGGATCGACTTGTGTCATCTTATCGTTTGTTCAAATTGCACTCGGGAGAGCCGAAAAAACGAAAGAGGTTTTGGTTTCGGAAAAAACTCTGTTGCTCACCTTCTTGGTGCATGCCTGTCACGTCTTGGTTAAAAAGCTGAAAACTCGTTGGAAAAAAGCACGCAATCACTTGAAGAAGATGCGAGTTCGCTTAGAAAAAAATAAATGAGCTCGGCGGTAAATCATCTTGGGTTGATTTTTGCGTCAACAAATTTTTTGGAAGTATATTAAAAGATGTGACGAAGTTGGCGCTGTCACGACTGCAACTGGTGGCTGAATCGCACGCGAGCCCGTCTATGAACTCCCCTTTCGCCCCCCGCGTCGCTCCGCCCTTTGCAACTTTAGCAGCGCAGCATCGCTCGCCTATACTCTTGCGTCACGCACCGCAACTCATAATCGCGTGTTTCGCGACGCATCCATTTTATTAGTGTCATAGTCTCAGCTCTCGTGACCCTCAGCAAAGCAAATTTCTAAAACTAACATTTGTACCGCCAATTTCCGTTCCTTCAATCAAAAGCTTTGTACAAAGATGTTTCAATGCAATATTTTATTATTCTCATGCGTACAACTATGTTAGGATTTTAAATTCATAGAATGTTCACAAAATTTGTTTCTATTGATGCACCATGATTTTTTTATTAGCTTTTAAATTATATTCACTTCTACCAATGATGAAAAACAAGCAGATTAAACATTAGAAAATAAATAAACGCAATAAATGCAACTCGGATGAAAAATAAAAATGAAACTCCAAACAAAAGTAAAAATTTAAATATCGTTTAAAATATTTTCAATGGTATATTTATGGTCCATGCATGGCGCATGGTTTCAAATATGCTTAATTTATTTCACATAAATGAAATGGCCATAGTGGGCTGCTATATGTGCAACATAAACGAGACATATAGCACCATCGACGGAACATAAATACCATTTATTATGGCCCACATATGGCTTACAAATATGTCATATATAAATTTTTACTTGGACAGCATTGGAATTCTTGAAAGATAAATTTCTATTTTTTTCTTTTGTAATCCCAAGCTAATTGTTTGGAGATTCCACACGTGCGCAGAACAGTTTCCGTCGGAGCCTTGCACTTTTATTTCATTCGATCTGGCCTGCTGAATTGAGAGCAATTAGAGAAACTCCATTTCCCGTTCAATGCCTACGAATTTCAGCTGTTCCGTTGGTCCATATCTGTAACAAACAAATTGTCCGGGTAAATTCTTTATTTTGTATCATTTCCTTTGTGTTTTAGGCGTGGAAAATCGATTTTTTTTAATCCCAGAAACTGATTATTTGATGTCTATAATCCAAAATGTATCAACTTAAAACCTAACAAATTGAAAAAAGTTATAGCGGTTTTTCTTGCGCGGTGCACAGCGCGCCGCAAGTAGATCACACCACATTCGAACTTCAAGTGCGGTTTTTTTTGGAGCATAAAATTTTATTTAGTGCGGGAAATAGAACGATTTTTCCAGTTGCAACGTAATGTTTATTGGTTGTGCAAAACACTTTTTCGCAGAACATATGACGTGATATTTGAAATTAAACAAAAACTGTAAACAAAATTGATAAACAATTTAACGCAAAGAGATGGGTCAAATTTTCTATTTCTAGGTTTGCGAGAGTTTTTTTTTCTAACAAAAAAACTTGATCATTTTTCAATTTCAACGACTTTATCCTCCCACTAAGAGTACTTTTTTCCAAACGGTTATTATATGTATATGTACTTCATTTTTCAATTAACAAGTAAAAATTAATTTCTACCAAAATTTGAACGTATTACAATTAGTTTTTTTTTGTTAAATCACTCCTAAAAACTGGCAATTTTTCAAGTAAATCGGAAAGACCTCTTAATCTTCTTGAGATGAATATAAATAATATCTTTCTTATCATGCCTCACGTTTTTCTCAATAAATATTAGATTTAACAAGCTCCGAAAGCTATAATCTAATTTTCCAAGTTTGCACCTCAGTTCACAATATCTCACAAAACCCATTTCTTTTGATTTGCAAATTAACCAGCCAAGGAATCATATTTTATTTTTTTTTTTGTTAACATAAAATTAATATGAAACGTTTTAAAACCAAGTATAGAAACAAAATAAGAAATTGATTTTTTACGGTGTAATTTTTTAATTAAGAAAATCAATTAGCAAGAGAGGGAGAGAGAAATCTTGGTTGAAGCTTGCTTCGTAAGTATTGCGAGCTAAACAAAAGTAACTGTCCTCACTTTTCTCATCAATGGTAATTCAAAATCAATAAAACTCGAATTATTCACTACGGCGAGGAAAAAAAAGGAACGTGTCGGAAATATATTCTGCTTCAGGAAAATGAGTTTCGCAAGCAGGCTGCGAAAATAGTTACGTCCATAAAATCGCGATACCTCTGATAGGAAAAGAAAAATTATATTAAAACGATTCGCTGAATTTATTGGAAGATTATTTTACCAACGGAACTAGACGAATTGAACATCAGAACAAATTTAATTTAGTCATTTGTAAAAAGTAAAATTCATAATGGAACAAAATTAGAATCTCGAATTAAAAATTTGTTAAAGAGGAAAATAAAAAAGTGCAAAAAAGCATTGGTGTCTGCTTAATTGTTCGATCAAATTAATTATTATACGCCGCTACAATATTTATTTGCAATGCATCGCCAGCCATAAATCGATCAGAAGCGTTTGATTTTAAAATGCCCCTTTTATCAAATCAATTTGACGATAACACTATATAAAAGGTGAACGTTTCGGTTCATAAGACTCAGTAATAATAAAGTGCACTTGTACAAAAGCACGGCACTGAATTGAAAAGACGAATTTCACAAAGGATTTTACACGAGCGTGCATAACACAAAAAGAATTGTATGAGTTTGTCTCAAGAATTTTATAGGTTTCTCTCTCAGACGGAACAGAGCTTCTTAACTAAATTCAAATAATAATAATTTCGCAAAAAAGATGTACCTGTAGTCGAAGAATAGCTCTTCCCCCGGTTGTATTGCTCGTTTAGCAAAAATGCCTATCCGGTGGTCGCCGTTGACCATCATGACTTTTGCATAACAATTCGGATTGATGGAGTGATTTGCGAATCTTATCTTGTTGCCTTTTCTCGTGGCATCGACGACAAAATCTATGAACAAAAATGTTATTTTACATTATGATATGAGTTTTTTTTTCTCAAAATTGTTAATTTGTTGACATGCAATAAATAAAATCAACTTTGACTCACCGTTATTCAAATTAAACAAAAAGCTGCACATGTATTTGTCATAAACCTTTCCTCTTCGGTCGGCTTCATCCTGACTAATTATTTCGCCGCAGTATTCCGATATGAATTCATTCTTTGCAGCAGATTCTTTAAGAAAGATGCCCCATCCAGCGACGTCCGAAGGCGCCATTAAAAGGTGCTTATCTTCAAAGGTAAATCAGATATGACTTGTAAATGAAAAAACTAATAGATCTGATAAGTTCATTACAGTTACTGAGACTGAGCAACTTACGAAGACCTCGTTGAACGCTGACATTTTTACATGTGATTTTATTGATTTGATATTGATCAGCGCCACAAGTCTGACATAAATCTGGATCACACTCTCGGACAGCCAAGTAGCAAGGACACTGTTTGGTATTGCATTGTGCTTTACATCGACAACCCGGAAATCTATTCTGACACTCACTGCTACACTGACAAAACTTTTCACAAAAGTTTTGCGCTTGGATGCACGGGCACGAGTTGTCACATTGTCTGTTCGGGTGATCACATGGCGAAAAATTGTGCACATGATTGGCACCTAAAACAAAACAGATCATCTTATTACTCACGTCCAAAGACTAGAAAATGATTCATTCAAATTAAGGAACATGCATATTGGAAACTTGGAATGAGTATTTTTCTAACACCAACCGGAATCTTTCTTTAGTTGTATCTTTCTGCAGTGCATGGACCACAGACGGTGCTTTTTCTTCTTCTTCCTCGGTGGAGTAAAGTCTTTTAGACTTTCGATCGCCGGGATGTCCGAAGCTTCTTTTTGTGCAAATTCATAAACTTCCTTGCACGTTTTTGTTAGCATTATCTGAGCAAGAGCACAAGGATTACTCGGAAACGCCTTGTGCAGTGCCCGAAACAGACTTTGTTCGGATCCAGTCCATGACGACTCGTTAGTTTTGTTGCGCAGCTCGTTACTCATCAAGGAAAATGGCGTCTGATTATCTGGTTGCGTTTGATCATCAGTTTCTTCAGGCTTCGAATCTTGATTCACGTTCTGTTTGAAATCTGTAATGCCACAAGTTGAGATACATGTAATAATATGCGAAATAAACTTGGATCATTCAAGTGATATTTTAATATTTAACCTTGACAACTGTCCCCTTGACTAAACTTGTTGCTGTCGTTACTGTCTTCGCTGCTGGCTTCGTTTCCAGAGTCAACACTATTTTGCTTCCGAACTTTTCTCGTCCCATTTCGTTTTTCTTCGCTCTCTTCTTCCTTTATGTCTGCGGCCTGAGCTGCTGCTAATTTTTCTTTCATTCCCTCCTAACAAATCATCAAATTTATATACATTTTTCAAAATATACATTCAACATTTTGTTCAACAGTAAAAAATAATCATTTCATAGTACCAGGTGCATATAACAGTCATTGCCACAAGGTTCAAGGAAAGGACGCAAGTCGGGACCTTTTCTTTTCTGTAAATTAGGACCCGGGTGGGATGTTTGCAGTCCTGTATGAAAAATTAAAGGCAGCGATAAAATATTAAAATCTTGAAAATAACAAGGAAGTTGATTAAAGTTAAAAAAACTTACTGTGCAGAAAGCAATCGTATTTGAAACAACGTCTACAGAAGAGCGTATGAAAAGAGTGCATAGTTTGTTCTCTGGGGACACTTTTAGCGTTTACACCGTCTATGTTGGGCGTGCACTCGGGTGGCAACGCATTAGGATCCGATCTCTCCGTCAATTCGATATACTTTTCTTTCAGCTCTTCAGCTCTGCCCTTATCCGGGAACATGTTGGAGATCGCCTGATGAATAAAACAAGTTTTTTTTTTTATTTCATGTAAGCTCCGTTTACTTACACAATTAAAAATTAACCATCCAACTCACGTTGAAAATGGTCATAGAAGGAAACGGAGTCTCGTCCTTTTGATCCTCGCTATTATCGTTCTCAACTTTAACAGTGGCGTCTTCCTTTTTATTCTTGTCGTCCTCCTTGGCCTTTTTCGTCGCTTGTTCTTTGTCTTCTTTCTCGTACTGAACCAAACCGTTAACCAGATCAACAAAAATTGCATCGTCCATGAAACCCGACTCCCTATCTCCGTGGACCTACAAGATAAACCAAAGTTTAAAATTGTTCATATTTATAAAAAAAAAATGAAGAAAATTATATAAAATTGTTATAATTCAGTTTTGAACAATTTAAAATCGGATTTACTTTGCCGTCATAATTTTTAATCAGCTCTTCGATGAACGTTCCATCTTGATCGAGTATCTCATCGCCCATGTAAGGAATGTTGTGCAAGACAGTCTCGTCCTCTACCATGAAGTTTTGTTGGATCGGCGCCCAGGTGTACATTGTCGGGATTGGAGTGACAGCGTTAATTATTTTAACGGGGCAAGTTTGAACGTCACCGTCAGAGCATGTGACTTCGGCTTTCTTCATGCACGAGACGTGGGAGGGCACGTCTTGTTTCGCTAGCCAGACAGCCTTTCCATCGGCCCATTGTTTGTGCTCAATAACTAGACGTTCTAAACAAAATTAATAATATTATTAAATTAACAATTTTAATACACGTCGATATTCGCAAGTAAAAATTCTATGGCTCCAATAGAGATGGGACAAATTTATTCATTACCATAAATATCATCCCTAGATGAACACAATGGAACCATAAATCACTTTTTACTTGGATTATATTATAATAATTATATGAATAAATTTTGTTACCAAATTTAATTATTTACTTGGGTGTAATTTTCGTTCACTTATTTTTGCTACATTCTTAAATCGGAAGTGCGCGTTTTTCGATTGAACCATAAGTGTAATAATAACTATACCCATAGACTTGATAAGACGCACCTTTTGAGTCCACGTCGTCGGCAGATCTGCCATCGAACCGCAGCTCATCTAACAAATTTTAATTATTTATTTAAACATCAGTTCTTTTATTACAAACAAATTTCTAAGCAAAACTGAAATGCGCTAAAAAAATTGTGAACAACCAAACTTCACTCTCGTCAACGGGTTTTTTTTTCATTTGACACAAGTGATAAGTGATTAATTACTGGAGAAGTTTGGTCATAAGATATATATTAATTAATATATATCATAGCAAGAGTGTTAATGAGCAATTGAAAAATGACTGCTTGACGATACAATAGCTATGGGTATTGTGTTAGTTTGCACTGGTGAAACGAAGCTAAAAGCAAAATAAACAACTGTCATCTACCTTAAAAATTAAATCTTATAATACATTTACACTTGCAACTATAAATTGTTGGTTTCTTAAAATGAATCTTTAATAATAACAATAAAAAAAATGAAAGACGAGCATCTAAATTGTGATTTCAGTCAAATAAATAAGTAAATTAATAGTGAGCTGGGGGTGGCAAAGTGGAGATGTGCTGTTATTGTGATGAAAGTTGAGAAACAAAGTGCAAGGTGCGAAATCACGATTTGCTGCTCTGTCCAAGTGGAAGGCAAGAATCTAACCTGTGAGCACTCGGCGGTTCTTATTCCACGCGATTTTGACCTCGTCTGCGCGCTTATACCGCTTCACCTGTCGGAGTCTCGCATATTCCGATCTCACACGTCTTTTCCACTCCGCTGATATTTTCATCTTCGACGACATTGGCAAACGTTTGTCAACCGTCGTCTCAGCTCCAGTCACAAAGTCGCGCCGTTATTAAAAAAATTGTTTTGTAACTTCAGTTGGAATGTGGAGGATATTATAATTCTTCGTATGTAAAGCCGGAGCCTGAGTTTGGCTGTCACTGTAACCTCTTCATCTGTTTGCACTCTCAAAACAATGATGTTGAAATGATGCTATTAAGTTTTCACACTTTAGAAATTATTTTATAAACTTACTACAAAGATTTCGTGCGACGGGATTTAAGTTCGTTAATAGTCGGGCAGGTGGCGCTACGGGTACCTCTCTCGTTCGGAGTGTACAAAAAAAATTATAGGGTAAGAGTGACACGTGGGGTAAAATGTGACAACCGAAATTTTTGTATTAAAAACTTGATTTTTTGACAAATTTAGTTTGCAACAGTGGAAACACGATTTCAAAGTATTGTCAAACTAAAAAAGTTACCGACATTACAGATTTGTTTGATTTTAATTAACAATCAAATTGCAAGTTGATTTAATGAGTAATAAAAACTTCAAAAATATTGAAGTTTTATCTCTATTGTTTTGTTTTTCTATGCATAATCGCAAATCAGTCTTATGTGGTAATTTATAATAATTAAAATAATGTTGTTTATTAAATAATTAAGAAGTTTCTGCAAACATGGGAGAACAATTTAATATCATGTTTTTGAAGGATGTAAATAGAAATTATGATTTTTCGACAATTATATTAATTGAATTTAAAAAAAATAAGTCATACAAATTTTTAAACTTTTTCGCGTTAGAAAAAGGATGTCATTAAACGTTATTATACGTTATTTAACATTGTTGAATAAATCATCATTCAAATCAACATACAAAATTAAATAATACAATCGAAAAATAATAAATTTAAAATAATAAATGTTGCTCGTTACTATTGAGGCGTATATGGTTTCATTTGAAAGTGAAAGATTAATAAAATACTCGTACATAAAATTTAGAGAGGAATTTGTTGTTTTTTTATTTATTATTATTTTGGTAGGATGAATAAAAAATGATACTGTGCATCGGGTTCGATGATTTATATTTATTTATTACATTCGGAACTCTGGAATCAAACAACTTCTGGACATAATATCGAACAATTTTGATAAAGAATATCCTAAATTTGATAATGTTAATTTTCCAGATTCCGACTTACGTCAAATTCTGAGGGTTTGAGTGTAAGATGTAAATGATTCATAAAAAACGTACCATTCAATTCTTAAATATATAATTAAACAATTAATTAAATGCGTAATAGTATACTAAAATTTCATGCAGTTCGAAGAAATTTTTCAACACTCTCACGTTTACATCTGTATTCTGAGGGACACCAATTTCGTGATCCATAATCGATTGAGTTTTTCAATTCCGTGATTAATTTATCATACTTTTTATCAATTATTGTTGTCCTGAAATAAAATATGAACTGAAATGATCTTGTATCAAGTGTATAATCCTATAGCGTTAAATCGTATTATTTTATTTTTTGAATTATGCTTTTTCAATAAAGTTCTTACGGAGATAACAAATGGACAGCTTGTTTAAGCGTTTCAGCAGCGTCTAGATATTTTTTAGCAGTTTTAGGAACTTCGCAGGCTGCTCGAAAGAAACAATTCTCACCGATCAAAAATCCTAACGCCAAAGCAGCTTCTTCGTCAGTCAAAGGATTCTCTATATTAAACAAACAAGATATTTCAATTAAACTGTTTTTTACAAGATTATTCTATCATGAAACAGAAGCATGAATATTAATTTTAATAATTCACTTGCCTTCAGTGGGAGAATGAAGGGGAGTATTATTGTTGTCCAAAAAATCTGAACCCAAAACAATAACTTTTAGTACCAAAAGAATCAACATATTTGTCATGTTCAAACTAAGGACCTGAAAAAAATGGACAATACTGATGTTATAAATTGCAAGACATTTTTTAAATGACAAATAAACAAATAGAAAATAATTACCAGATATGTTAGTAAGTCAATAAAGTTAATCACTGTTAATAATAAGAATTAATTTGTTTTTTTTTTTAGTTTTTGCACCATTAATCGTACTTGAATACCTGTGTAGTGGAGCTTGTTTTTTGTAGCAATTCTTTTGCCACTAAACTTAAAATGTTCGATTGTTTTTTAGTAATCCGGGACAAGTTAGTTTCGAAGAAAGATTTTCGCGATAAGACACTGCATATTAGCAGCGTCATAATAAATAGCACTTTTTTCGTCATACTTTGCAATCGAACAAACCGATCTTCGTCAACTAGTTGATTTTGTTCAAACAGAACTACTTTTATATAGAAGACGGTATCTCACTGAAGCGCAACATTTGTAAAACATACATGACATATAATAATTGTTCGTCAATCGAACTAACGCTACTTGACATTGATACGTTTCATTTTCAAAAACACTTTCTTCGTTCTCGAAAATACGATTGCAGCGAAAGTTTCAACGTATTTTTTTTTCTTTGATTTTTTTTTCTTTAACAAAATTCAACTTGAATTCAACTTTAAGTAACTTAAATATTTAAAAACTTTAAATACTTTGAATATTATTTGAATTACTTCCTCTTTCAAATGACGTGAATTGGTAAAAATATTTCAAGTGCTATGTTAATTTTATGTTAGAAAATTCAGATATTTCTTAATTTGTGTCCAACGGACAATTAAAATTTCAACTGCTTCCTGTTCATTTATTTCGTCGTAACCTTGCATATAAAAGCCGAATCTCAGTTAGACCGTTTCATACGAGAAATAATAAGTCAGGTGTAAAAGTTCTGTAAAAAATCTTAAATTATGAAGATTGTTTGTGCATCGATTCTCCTGGGAGCATTGCTCGCCGTTGCAAATGTAAGAAAGATGCCCATATCGAAGAAAAGAACATCTTTACACTAAAATCATATGAGATGTTCTTTTCTTCAATAGGATCATTGATATAATGTTTGTAATACAATTTTTAAATACATTTTTTTAATGAAAAATAATCATGTTACGCATTTTTACAGGCTCAGGTCGATAAATCAATGATTCCTCCAGAAGTTTTAACTGTTATGAATAAATGTGCTGGTCATGCCGGTATCGATATCGGTGAGTGAATTATCGAATACAAAATTGTTCTTTAATGCAGACTGAACTCAGTTTCTTAATTTTGACGTTTTTACAACAACAGATGAAGTCCTAGCAGATTGCATGATCATGGAAGAAGAGAACTATGCTAAATGCGGAAAGTTCGGTTGGTGTATGGGTTTAGAATTCGAATTGGTAAGTAATTAAATTATGGAAAATAATTATATACAGAAAAATACGGTCGTAACTACGTTGGCAAGACATAAAGTCGTATCGACGTTGTTCGACAACGTTGCGCCAACATTCGGTTAGCGTTGGCATGTGACGCAGCGCTAAAGTTGGCCCTATATTGTTCGCTGACGTTGGAAAATAACTTTGAGTTAATTGGTAGAACAACTGATACAACGTTGGTTCAACATTGGCTCCATACGCAGTCTACCAACGTTGGTTCCATGTTGGCCCATCATTGGCTGCCAACGTTAACCCGCAAACGTTGATATGACATTGTATACACAATCGATCCGACGTTGGTTCAACGTAGTCTACTAATGTCGTCTGCCTACGTTGGCCCAACGTTGGAACAATTGCAAAGTCGTCTAAATGTTGGCTGTTCCTGCCTGGGATATAAGTACACTATGGTTTATAAATACAAGTTCAATAATATAACAAATATTTCTTTTGCAGATCGATAAAGAAGGTAATATAGATATGGAAAAAGCTGCTTCAGATAGTAAAAAAATGTGCGACCAATTCGGATTGGAAGTGGATCTTGATGCAATGCAAAAGTGCACTGTACACTGCACTGATGCTTGTGAGTTTTTTTTTCACAAAATGCAAACTTGATCATTTTTATATATGATATATAGTTGATATATGAAAAATACTTTAACATATATGGTCGATATATTTTAGTAACGAGTAACAAAAACATTTTATTAACATTTTTTAGATACCGCAAAACTGCCTTCGTGCGGCAGCCAAGAGGAAAAGGAGGTCACTTTGTCTGTTATGATGAATTGTATCGTCGAAGACTGTGTAATGCCAATGTTTTAATTATTATTGTGATTATTACTCATATAATAAATAATAGAAACAGTTTGTTCATTTAAATTTATTGGAAATAAATATCATCTTTCTTCTATGACAGTTTACAGTTATGATTACAAATAAGAAATATATAACGAGGAACTTTTTTACTCTTTAAAATTTTGTTTTCAATGCTCGATTAAATTTTTTTCGCTGAACCACAGTTATCAAACTGGATGAAAATTACAACGTACGTTGTAACGGCGCTCATCATCTACAAAGAAATCAAAAAATTGTATATTTCGTGCATAAACATCAATGAGTTATTAAATTTTTATTAATAAATAATATAACAATTACCGAATGGAGTAATGTTCCGTCTAATAAGAACAGACCTTGAGCAGTAAACTTTAAATCAACGTGTAGCAAATAGAAGGAAAATTCCTTCAGCTGAAAACGAAATTTTGCATCATTAATACATTGAAAAACGTTTAATTAAAAGCTCACTTTATAATAAATACCTGTTTATAACAAGATTCATTGTAATTGCAAATTATCATTTCCTGTACGATTCTTCCTGTTTGTTTGACCTTCAAAAAATATGTGATTATGATTATTACGTTTATTCATGATCACAAAATGGCATCCTCTGTCGTAACAAGAGTAGCAGAAGTAACTCGAATTGAAGGTGATTTTATAGTTACAGTAAAGAAAAAAATGTTTTTTTTTCGAATAAGTTCTTAGGAAATTTAAATTCATTTACAACTACTATGTGAATGAGGCGTGTCCTTCGGACGCGCTGCCTCTGAATTTTGTATGATTTATTCACTCTTGTCATATGGTTGGATAATAAATATTTTCAATTGTTAAATAATCAACTTTAAGAATAATGTGGCTCAGTATTCCAACCAATTGTCGATCACTTCTTGCATATTATTCTACACAAAGCGCGTCCTACAGGCTCGCTGTCTCAGCGTTTCAAGTATTATTAACTAATTATTTTTATTTCATCAGCCCTAGTGGAAATTGAGTTCGGGCCCTAAATAGGACAACATTAAAATCTATCCCAACGAAACTGCAATAAAATTGTAAAAATTTCGGTAAGAGTTCCGTAGATATTTCGTTCTCTCAGATTAATTTTAAACGTTAGTCTGATATCAAAAAAGGTAAGAGATAATAATATTAAATTATGATTCCATATATCGCAGAAAATAATGTTTCAGAAACACGTTTTTAGGCAATTTTTAAACATTCCAAAATGTTTGTCATACTAAAAAGATGGGACATTATTTCAACATGTTTGAAAAGTGATTACAAAAACGTTTTTTCTGAAACAACATTTTTGCTAAGCATAAGGACCATTGAAGCTCACAGGCGTATTTTCAATTAATAATATTTGATCAATTTCAATTGCAAAAATAGCAAAAAATTTTTACGCAACATTAAATAAAACTCTTACCAGCCCGATTTCATATATTAAACAACGAATAACAGTTTATGTTTATTACAGTTTATATTTGCCGATGGGTGAAATATTGAATTCGGATCCCCGTGCGCGCGAAGCCTGTTCTGAGTCCTTGAGCCATTGGTCCTCCTAGTAAATCGTAATGTAAGAAGGCCCACATAAATTGCATTTTTGTACCATGGGAGCGGGATTTCAGCTGTTTTTATTCCCTTGAGCGTGTTTTACTCCCTCGGGCTATCGCCCTCGGGAATAAAGCACGCTCTTG
>JAPYZS010001364.1:0-19586 GCA_030522925.1 Trissolcus japonicus | reverse complement strand
AACAGCTGAAAACTCCCGCTCCCTTGGTACAAAAAACGCTGTATTGACCTCGTGCGCATGCTCCGCATGCGCCCTTGGTGCATAATATACTATTAAAGACCTAACCTAATAGTTTGTTTATGTCGCCTGAGCGCTGGTACAGCGCACATTTTTATCAAATACTTGAGTAAAATTTCTAAAATTCTGAATACTTTTTATTGAACAGTCAAATAAAAATGATAAAACTCTAAATAATTTTTATCACGTGTTGTTTAAAATAAAAAACGAATTTAATAAAAACTAACAAATTAGGCATTTTATCACTGTTTTATGATACAGTGTGGTAAAAATGCACAAAAATTAGTGAATTATTATTATTATAAGTTTTCTTGCCCTGTAAAGATGAATGCCTGATTTGTTTGTGAGAGGTAAAAAAGCAGACAACATAGGTGAGCAAAAGAAATGAGTGCGTGTGCGTTTTTGATGTGCAAACTGCAACTTCACGACGAGCTTTCATTTTTAAGAATGGAACGGAAGAATGGAAAATACCTCTTGGTGAATAACGTCAATGTTATTCGTAAGCAGCGAAATTAGATAGCTGCTCATAATGCACCAGATCATCGGCCCTTTAAGCATGTGTAATTCGAACGTGTTTCTGATCAACGAGCTGATTATAAGATGCACGTCGGTGCAAATGGAATAAAAAAAGGTTGCGAGACAAGCCGTAACTGGTAGGGAGTAACATTTTTGTAGCCCCCGCGCAATGTCGCAAAGCCGTGCATGAAATCGTCTTATGGTAAAGATCGTCATAATCGACTCCTGAGAGATGGAGCGCTGACGAAAGAGCTGGCGCTGGAAGATTAGGTTGACCGCTTCGAACCTCATGGCGAGTTGTTCAATGACGCTGCCATACTGAAGGATAAAATTTAAAAGAATCAGCGAGGGTAGGTGAAAGCCGATGCTCCCAATAATGTGGTGATGAAACGAATAGGAGTTAGTATAAGTAATCATCCACAAAACAAACATCACAATGAGACGTGATGCATTGGCTAAGATATTCCAGTTTACGTGTTGTCTGAGGTTTGACAGGGTGCAGTCGATGTCGACTAGTTGATTTAACAGTTTAACCAATTGTTTTTGTCGGATCCATTGCGACGGGATGATGAAGGCCAAAGAAATTGCGCTCGTGTAAACGTAAATGTGATCGTTGACCTTAGTAATGAGGGTGACGTTGGAATAATTCCACAAGTACATGAAACACATGGTATTGATCTGCAAGCCAACGAGTGTCAAGTACATCAACATCTGACAGATGACAGTTGTTCTGGATCCGATAAAGTGTGCTCTCTTTTCGGTAATCGTGTGATTGTTGCACTTGCAAGTTGTTACTGAATAGGAAACCAATCCGAACATTTTGTAGATTAAATTACTCGTGTAAAGGTAGTACCAATCACGCTTCGGATGGGCTACAAATATCATTTTTCGATGCTGCTTCCACCGTTCAAATCTTAATTCTTATCCTTTTAAAAACTTAACGTCTTCTTGAAAACTTCCACGCACATTAGTTGATTGCGAAGCTACCACTGATGAATCAAACGATATTTTCAATGGAAATGCAATTTCAGTAATGCGACGAGCCGTTCAAACATTTATATCGCCATTTTTAAAATACGATGCAATCAAATAGTGTACATCACTGACGAAAAATTACCGCCCGTGTTAAAACCACTTATCAATTTTTAATTAAAAAAATTGGTTTGGAATAGAGATGTGCCTCCGTCATCGGATCTAGCAACATTGTTCAGAAAAAAAAATTGTTAACATTTTCAGCTGCATTTTGATTGGCATAACCCAAAGAAAATTTATATATGATACATAACTGGCAACTTGCATACATGCTGCATAGAAGTGGACATATCTGTAGCTAAAACGGAAAACTAGGTAAATGTATAGGGATTGCATATACACTTAACTGGTTTTACCTTTCACCCACACACTGAGAGAAAAAAGCTTAATTTTTAGGCCAAGCATATAATGCCGATGTTAAGATCAGTAAATTCTGCTTGGCGCCCGACAAGTTTTGCTTAGCCAGCCGGTGCCGTATTATAGTTTTACTTTTTCCACCAAGCAGAATCTGCCGACCCTAACCTGCAAATGTTGCTGACTTCAAGTTGCTTGCCGAAAAAAGCAGAAACTGCTTGGCAAATCAGCCGAATGTGTAGTTTTTGTTTCTCAGTGCATATATATATATATATATATGACAGCGCGCCATATATGCAGTATATATATTATCATATATGCCGCATATATTCAACATAGATGTCACCATATATGCTGCAAAAAGATGTAGCTATTCATATGCTACATATATGGCTACTATTTATTTACGCATTCTTTATGTAAATACTAAGAATATGAGAACGTAGAATTGGATCGTATATTTTATTGAGTACAATGGATATCATGAATTTTACCACCCGTATCGTACATGTTACAATATAGATTGTAACTTTTACGATATTCATTGTACACAGTACAATTTACAATTCTATTATATGATATCATTTTTTTCAGGAAATAATGTACCAAAGTTTTAAGATACCAAAAATTGTTTATTAATCAATCCAATAGGTTATAAACCGTTCACTTCTCAGAGTATTAAAAGTTCAATCCCATTGCCTTGTTTATGTATGTATACCATAGTTGTTCATCATTATTTTAGACCGAAAACAAAGATCGATTCGATGCAGGTTCATTGTCACAATCATTTCCGCTATCAAACTGGATGAAAATGACAACATAAGTTGTAACAGCGCTCAACATCTGTAAGAGACTATATTGAAAATATATCATTCTCAACCTATTATTTTTAGATAATTCAATTGATATATGTTAACTTACGGAGTGTAACATTGACCCATCGAGAGAAAAAAGGCCGAAAACTCCTTGAGCTAAAAGAAATAGAACCATAAAATTCCAAAATAAATGTGAAATATTTGCCTTAATTCATCCACGATTGAAATTTTGAATCACCTGTGCTACATATTGTTGATTGTCAGTGTTGATTATGAGCTGTTGCAAAATCTTACCAGTTTGTTTAACCTTGGAAAAAATTAAAATAAAATAATATGAAAATCGCGATGATGAGCTTTTTGCATTGTTTTATGATAATTATATACTCTGATAAAAAGGATCTTATATTGTCCATTTATAAAATATACGCATCGACACTATATTATTTCAGAAATCATATATCGTCCATATATTGACCATACATAGACAATATATTGTTAACATATGAACAATATATTGATTGGTTTTAAACATGGCTAATGTATTGGCAATATAGTCCATATATGAAAAATATTGAAAAATATATGGTCAATATGTGAACAATATATGATTTGCTAAAAAATAATACGGTTTGTCAATCTATTAATAATATATGATTTTTTATTAGGGTAATTTTATATTGATTCTATTAAAAACAAATTACCTCATTAAGAATAACAGTAACACTTTGTGTAAGCTGATAAATCGGAATCAATGCCATTATTACCCAAAAGATTAAATAAGACACGACGGCGGCGGCTTTTTCTTCTTTCGTCTTCATAATTCCCACAAGTGCAAAAAAGTTTGCTGACAAAGAAAAGAGAAAAACACACATTGCAGTGAGGATAGGAAGAGAATAAAAGTTGGAAACACTATGAGCCACAGCGGTGCAAGTTGCGTATAGTTGTCTCAAATTCGCCATCATTTCAATGGCAAACGTTTCGTTAGGATAAGACTTAACGAATACATCACCGTGACAGGGATGCTTTTGAATGTTTGAAATCTTGATCATTAAGTTGATAGTTCTTAGATGTTTTATTAAAAGTCGCAAGATCATCGAATACTGCATGATGAACCATTCAACAACGTAAACGGCCAGGTAGTAGCAGCTTATATAGATATCGTAATTGAAATATATCATGTAGGTTGGAAGCAAGATTATCCACACAAGAAAATGGCAGAAAAAAAAGACACTAATGCGGATGATGTAATTGTCCGCTTGGTGTTTCAAGTTCCTCAATCTGTACTCGAGCTTAACTATTCGATTGAGTATATGGGCAAAGTCATGATGACGTAAAGAATAGCATATCTGAATAATCGTGATCGTTAGCATCATAAGCATTATATCAGTGGTATCTGAGATTGTGCCCATTTCAGTTGCTCTCACGTTTTTCGTGAAATAATCCATCAGCACCCGAATTATGCCAGCGTAGAGAAAAATGAGAAAAGCAAACGAGTAAATTACGGCTCCCTTGCAGCTCACGAATACTGGAGTATTTAGCATCAAAACGTGTCCAGAATATGTTACTTTCCGCACACTGCAAGGTAACAGACCCATTGCCCGAAAAATAAAAGCTCCGATGTAGATGTACCTGAACTCTTTACTGTTTATTCTTTTTGTGTTCATATTTTGTAGGTCATAAACCGACTGCAAACTCAAAGTCATTTTGCGATTCTTTGTTTACAAATATTGATTCACTTTGAATAAAAAATAAATTAGTCAACACAAAACTACAATGTTGATATTTCGATCTCCAATTATTTTATATTTCTCATATAATTTTATATTTGTTTTTTTTCTGATACCAAAACTCAAATATTGTTTATCCAATCAAATTTATCCAATAATATTTATCCAAACCCCAATATTATTCATCCAATTTAAAAAAGTAAAGAAGAAGTAACATAAATAATTTTGAGGTTAATTTTTCGAGAAAATCTGAAGTACCCTCATGGTTCGGGTTTTTGGGTAGTAATCTTTCCAAGTCATAGTAACATGCTTCTGAGGACTGTCAAAATGCATTTTGTCACCCTTGATAATTCGATAACTCGAGATTTGTATTAAACGACCCAAAAAAATTGTAGGTACAAATTTTTATAAAAAATTAACAATTAAGAAAATGTATGGGTCAAAAGATTAAATAAAAAAAGTTATTCACGACCAATGTCGATAAAATCTATTATAGGCCATTTTTTCGATTTAACTCTATAATATAAAATGAAGAAGTAGGATATGAGAGTTTAAGTGTGTATTTGAATATTTATTTTTATAAAATCGATGTCTCGGCTAAAATAGTTGATGTTATCTTATTATGTACAAACATAAAATCATAACCTCACTGAGTAAAACGTTTGGCGTCAACAATTTTAGACGCCAAAAGTGGCTTCATATTTGACATATTACACGATACCGAAAAACTATACATAATTTTATAACCCATCGTTTCTAAGCGGTATTCGAAAAATACTATATTCAGAAAATTTTTTTTAAATGTGTTCCATTTTGAGAATTAATGGTGCAAGTTATTTTTCGTGTTTATAAAGGTCTAAGAAAGACGTGTAATATTTTTCCGAGGTGTGTTTACAAGAAATGTGTATTGAAATGTTTACTGAAATGTGTTTTATTTGCCAGCAAGCCGGAAAAAATTCTGGATTCACTTATACATCCGTGCGCATTTGATCTGTGTTGGAACTAATCATCAATATCCTGATCATTTGCCTTTTTTTATCAGGGGTGAAAAAATGAATTTTTTAAATCCTCTGGCCTGTCTTTTATGACTAAAAACTCAGTTCAATAACTTACCCCAAAAAATTGACCTAATACTAAATGGTTGATGTTACTTCGTTTTTATTTCTTTGAATTAAATAAATAACATTTTTGTTTTTGGTAGAAAAAAAAACAAATATAAAATTATGTAGAAAAAAGCGAAATAATTGGAGATCGAAATATCAACATTGTAGTTCTGTGTTGACTAATATATTTTTCATTAAGATAGTGAATCAATATTTGTAAACAAAGAATAGAAAAATGACTTTGAGTTTGCAGTCGGTTTATGACCTAATACAAAAAATGAACACAAAAAGGGTAAACGGTAAAGAATTCGGGTACATTTACATCGGCGCTATTTTTTTTCGGGCAATGGGTCTGTTACCGTGCAGCTTGAGGAAGGTGACACATTCGGGACACGTGTCGGCGCTAAATACGCCGGTATTTGTGAACTGCAAGAGATCCATAATTTACTCGGTTGTTCTTCTCATTTTTGTCTACACTGGCATAATTCGGATGCTGATTCTTTATTTCATGAGCAACATGAGATTAACTGATATGAGCACAATCTCAGATATCGTTGAGATAAATCTTACGTTGCTAACATTCACGACTATTCAAATATACTATTCTTTACGTCATCGTAACTTTGGTCATATACTCAATCAAATGATTAAGCTCGAATACAGATTAAGGAACTTGAAATACAAAGCGGACAATTCCATCATTCGCATCACCGTCTTTTTTTTCTGCCATTTTCTTGTTTGGATTATCTTTCTTCCAACCTGCATGATATGTTTTAATTCCGACGTCTCTATAAGCTGTTACTACCTGGCCTTTTTCATCATTCTATGGTCCATCATGCAGTATTCAATGATATTGCGACTTTTAGTTAAAAATCTAAGTACTATCAACTCAAAGATTAAGCATTCGATCGTTCAAAAACATCCGTATCACGTTCATGCGTTCGTTCAGTTGTATCGTGATCAAACATTTGTCATCGAAATGATGACAAATTTGAGACAACTGTACGCAACTTGCATTGTTGTTGCCCAAAGTGTTTCCAACTTTTATTCTTTTCCCACCCTCACCGTAATGGGTTTTCTTCTCTTTTCTCTGTCGGTTAACATTTTTGAATTTATGAAACTAATTAAGACAAACGAAGAAGAATCCAACTTCATGATATTAATTTATTTAACTTTTTGGATAGTAATGGAATTAATTGCGATTTATCAGCTCACACAAAGTGTTCATGTCATTCTTCATGAGGTAATTCAACTCAACTACACTAAAAAAATCATATATCGTACAATTTAGATAGTAAGATTTTCATATTGTACAGAGTATCCCAGAGAGAAAAAGTTGATGACAAAAGTGAATTGGCTTTGGCTGATTTCTTGCGAGCCAAGTTTGAATTCGTAATTGTATCTATTTGTTTTCTTATTAAATTCTAATCGAAATAATTTTCTTATATTATTTCGTTTTCTACCTCTACCTAATAAAAAAAAGTTTCGCCGCTGCAGCCGCAGTTATCAACTAGTACAATGTATATAGTAAATGGTACTATCTACATGGTAAAAATGTGATTTATTCTCCTATATTAAAATCTAAATTGTATCGTTACAATCTAGAATCTGCAAATATTTTACTACCCAAGTAAAAACTCAATCGGGCCATTGCCATTGCCATTTTTGGCATGCCATGCCAAAAACCAGGGCCCGGTCAGAATTAAGCCGGGAAATCTCGATGAAAGGAATACTAACTGGGCCCTTACCAAGTTTCAGTCAGTATTTCTGACCGGTCATCGGTACAGTGCGTCACGCTAGGCATTCCCAAGGGCCTGACCAGGATTCGATTTCGTTATTTTAATTTAATTAAATTAAATAATGATTTTTTTTAGTTTATTTAAATTACGTGAGTTGACACATTAATTAATTCATCATTTTACAATTAAAAATGTATATAACTAAATTTAAAATCCACTTTTCTGTATTTTTGATACACATCCATCGTATGAGTGAATTTCCCAATAAGAAGCATAAACTGGAATGTACTTTTAGACTAGTGGATAAGACGGTATTCTATCACCGCGAAGGTTTGGGTTCGAATCCTCTAACAGTCGAATCTGATTTTTTCATTAGATATCTCAGTTTGTATGGTTTAAAAATCAAAATAAATTAAATAAGGAAAAATGTATTAGTTTATTAACAAGTTTTTTATTTATTAAACTTTAAAAATTTTTGGACAGGTTAAACAGGATTTCCGGCTGGGCCCTAAGGAACGTCAGGCGTGACGCTCATACACAATGCCATCCTAGGATTTCATGCCGAATCCTTATCTGGTTGTATGATTTCCTGGTCAGGCCCCGTTTCAACCCGATCGAAATTTCTACTTGGGTATATACTTTGTACTCAGCACATTATACATTGTAATAAGTGTAATGTTTATCGTAACTGATTTTACGATATGACATTGTACTCTCTACTATCTACGTTTTATTCTGTACAATATGGTTTTTTCAGTCTGATATATCAAAATAAAATTATCTTCGTTTATTCAATTTTCTTCATATTATGATCAAAACAATGCAAAAAGCTTATTTAATATTATTCACTTTTTTAATATTATTCTTTTTCAAGGTTAAACATACCGGCAAAATATTGCAACAACTCATAATCAACAATGACAATCAACAATATGTAGTACAGGTGATTCAAAATTTCAATCGTGGATGAATTAAGGCAAATATTTCACATTTATTTTGGAATTTTATGGTTCTATTTCTTTTCTTTTAGCTCAAGGAGTTTTCTTACTACGTTTTACACGTAAACTTAAAATTTACAGCTCACGGCCTTTTTTCTCTCGATGGGTCAATGTTACACTCAGTAAGTTAGCATTTATATCAATTGAATTATCTAAAAATAATAGGTTGTGAATTATATAAATTCAATATAGTCTATTTCAGATGCTGAATGCTGTTACAACTTATGTTGTCATCTTTATCCAGTTTGATAGCGGAAATAATTGTGACAATATACATGCCTCTAATCAATCTCTGTTTTCCGACCAAATTAATGATAAATAAAAGTAAATAAAAATAAATTAATAAACAATTTTTGATATGTATAAATTTTAGTATGTTATTCACTAAAAAAAATGATACTCAGTAATAATTTTCAATTATTTTCTCGGTGTTCACGTACAAAAATTTGCTACTTGAAACAAACATTGCTGTAATGTAATTTATATAAATAATTAAGTAACCGGCATTACAAACGTAGTTTAAATAAATAATAACTAAATATAAATAACAACAGAATCATGTTTGAAATTATATTGTCGCTGACTATATTGTTTAACTTTATTAAGTAAAACACATCCATCAAATGAAAACTCAGGTTGCTCTTTGGTCCATCTAGAAATGATGTTCGCAGCTTTGTAAGCTTCTTCAACTGATATCTCGCTTTCTGCCTCTCCATGCAATGTATCATCGTTTTCAATTGGATTCCTTTCGTTAATTGTTTTATTTAAATATACTGGTTCAAATAAAAAACGCAACACTTTATGTGTAATTCATATGGGAAGTGTTGCGTTTTTTATTTGGATTAGTGTAGATATCGGCAATTTCGTTATTGGCATAAATTTTCTTTAGCGAAGTATCGTAATCGTTCATCCAAACATCGATTTCTTTTACTGAATAATAAGAGTCAGACAGCATATTCCAAACTAGAACGGTACTGCATTCAACACTTTGTCTCGGACCGTCTTCTGGTACTGAAACTGATTTAAATGAGGCGTAGTGCTTTAACCCATTGCCGTGGAATGGCACAAGTCGTTGTTCATTTTACAGTTCTCTGCATGTGTGTGTGAACTAATGGGAATGGGCGAAATATTCTCTGTCCTTTGATTAGAATGAAGTGGCTACAGATATACTGTCTATTGGTTTTCGCACTTTGAGGTTATGTGGCGTCAACGGCAATGGGTTAATAGATTATTCCATGCATTTGTCGAAGCGTTGACATCTGCCCAGCACTAAGGTGCACTTTTTATGATTAAATAATTTTTTAGTGCTGGAAAACTGTGTTAAATCATCTGTGAAAATTCAATATTTAAATTTACAGATTGCATTTCCAACCTCATTATACATTTTGATCAGAAAAGTGCACTTTTCATGAGATACTTAACTTTTTTTAAATTATGTTTAGAATATCTTCACACAATTTTTACAAGGTACATCGGTTTTTTCACCCTTGAAAAATATTGTATGATTTAATGAAAATTTATTCAATAGAATGATTTTGTCTTTGTTTCATTGGTAACACTACGAATGATAATGCTTAGAAACATATCTTCTGTTGTAAATTCTGCTATTACACTCTGCAAAAAAATTAGCCCCCTCCCCCTTAAAGTTCAAGTATATTTGCTTTTGCATAAATTTGCCAGTATAAAATTTGAAAAGCTGATGTTTCCAAAAATGTCACTTTTTCAAAAGTTTCAATCTTTATAATTTTTTTTTCTTTGCATACCATCAGGAGATTCTAAAATTTACATTTCCGTGTCTATAGGACATTGTAGTTGTTACAGTGATTCAAAGTTTGTGAAATTTCTTTCATCCAATCGTTGGACAGCAATGCTATCCAACGTTGCGATGTTAAAATTTTGTCCCACAAAGAATGTCAAATTTAAGGTTCCAAGTTTTAATGTGGTGTAAAAAAATTTTTTTTGATGGAATGGGTAAAAAATATGACAGTTTAAAAATCCAAAATTTTTGGGGGTGGGGGTCGCTAATTGTTTTGCGGCGTATATAAACGCATGTAAAGTGTGATCTCTTACTTTTAATTAGTTTTATTCTATTCCATTCTATTGTATGGAAAAAATGAAATAATTAGTGATCGAAGTATCAACATTATAGTTTTGTGTTGACTGATTTATTTTTCATTCAAAGTTAATCAATATTTGTAAACAAAGAATAGCAGAATGACATTGAGAATTGAGTATATTTAATCGGTGTTGAAACCGCCTTCCATCGACTTTCTCATTATGTGGATGTGGATTATTTTAGTCCGAAAACGAAGATTAATTAGATGCAAGTCCATCCTCACAATTATTTCCGCTATCAAACTGGATAATGATGACAACATAAGTTATAACAGCACTCAATATCTGAAAGAGAAAATATTGCAATTATATAAATCTCAACATATAATTTTTAGAGAAATTTTAATTTCACTTATGTTTTTGCTCGCATTCCCAGAAGGGATTCCCTCCTCGGAAGGATCAGAGTGCACTCAGGAGAAGAGACCCGAAGGACTCCTCTGCCCTTTTTGCAATTTAATATTTAATAACATTTCCTACCGTAGCCCTAGTAAAAAGATGAAATATTGTCCATATATTATCAATATATTGACAATATATTATTTTTAGCAAATCATATATTGTTAATATATGGACAATATATGATCCTTTTTACTAGGGAATTTCATAACTGCTTGCAGTTATAACGTGTAACTTTTGAGACAATTCAATTGATATATGTTAACTTACTGAGTGTAACATTGACCCATCGAGAGAAAAAAGGCCGTGAGCAGTAAATTTTAAGTCTACATGTAAAACGTAGTAAGAAAACTCCTTGAGCTAAAAGAAATAGAACCATAAAATTCCAAAATGAATGTAAAATATTTGCCTTAATTCATCCACGATTGAAATTTTGAATCACCTGTGCTACATATTGTTGATTGTCGGTGCTGATTATGAGTTGTTGCAAAATCCTGCCTGTTTGTTTAACCTTGATAACCACAATATTCATTACTGTAAATCTAATCACGAATGACTTTTGTTATTGACAACAAGCACTTAATAATTTTATAACAAAATGAGTCTTGCCGGAATATATTTTACATACAAAAAATATATTTTATTTATATTTTTAAAATATATTTTCGTCCGTGCGGAATATATTAATACAACATTATTTAGGTAAACCCCGAATCGTGTAATAAATAAACTAAAATAAATTTATTTTGATATATTAGTAATGATAGATTACCTCATAAAGAATAGCTTTAACACTTTGCGTGAGCTGATAAATCGGAATCAATTCCATCATTATCCAAAAGATTAAATAAAACATCGCCAAAACAGTTCCGTCTTTCTTCGATTTGATAATTTCCATAAATACAAAAAGGTTCGCCGATAAAGAAAAAAGAAAATAACACATTGTAGTGAGGATGGGAAGAGAATAAAAGTTGGAAACACTATGAGCCACAGCGGTGCAAGTTGCGTATAGTTGTCTCAAATTTGCCATCATTTCGATGACAAACGTTTGATCACGATAAAACTGAGCGAACGCATGAACGTGACAGGGACGTTTTTGTACGATCGAATCCTTGATTATTGAGTTGATAGTTCTTAGATGTTTAACTAAAATTCGCAAGATTATTGAATACTGCATGATAAACCATATAATGATAAAAAAGTTCAGGTAGTAGAAGCTCATCGAGATATCGTAACTAAACTGTATCAAGTAGTTGGGAAGCAAGATAATCCAAACGACTAAATGGCAGAAAAAAAAGACACTAATGCGGATGATGTAATTGTCCGCTTGGTGTTTCAAGTTCCTTAATTTGTACTCGAGCTTAACCATTTGATTGAGTATATGGGTAAAGTTACGATGACGTAGAAAATAGCATATGTTGATAATCGTGAAGGTTAACAACATAAGACATATGTCAATGATATCTGAGACTGTGCCCATCTCAGTGTCTCTCACGGTGCTTGTGAAGTAAATCATCAGCATCCGAATTACGCCAGCGTATAACAAAATGAAAAGAACAACCGCGTAAATCATGGATCTCCTGCAGCTCACAAATACTGGCGTATTTAGCATCAACACGTGTCCCGAATGTGTCACCTTCCTCACGCTGCAAGGTAGCAGACCCATTACCCGAAAAATAATAGCGCTGATGTAAATGTACCCGAATTCTTTACTGTTTACTCTTTTTGTGTTCATTTTTGTAGGTTACAAACCGACTGCAAACTCAATGTCATTCTTTGTTTACAAATATTGATTCACTAAGAATGAAAAATATATTAGTCAACACGAAACTGCAATGTAGGCATTTCGATTTCCAATTATTTCTTTTTTCCCGTATAATTTTACATTTGATTTTTTTTCTGATACCAAAACTCAAATATTATTCATTCAATTTAACACTTTAGTTCTGGAAGCTACCCCTTCTTCTTCAATATGGCTGCCTTTTTATAAAGACAGAAATAGGAAAGACAGCACTGTGAAAAGAACGAATGCAAACATTTGGAATTGTCACGTAACCCACCATTCATTCACAGATTGTTCATTCCAGTGATCTGATTGGTTGAGCTCACACCTATGCTGATTCGTGCTGCTCCAGAATTAAAGTGTTAAAGAAGTAAAAAAGAAGCAACATGAATCATTTCTTAGATCAATTCATACATTGCAATACAATTGCTGATTTTTTTTCTCCGTGTAGCAAAGTCTATCCATAAATGACGCTTTCTGTTATTTATTTATTTCCCTCAACATTAAAAACTAAACTTTATTATGCACATGCTATACATGTTTGCATAACTTTGATTTTTTTACCTTCTTACAAAATACCTATATCAAAAGCGTCACAAAATTATGATCATATGCGCCACTAATTTTTAATAACATTTTTTAAATAAGAAAATACAAATTTATTCATATTACAATTAGTAAAACTTTTAAATTTGTAAAGTTTTTCAGTTTGCATAGTGCAGAAAGAAATTTGAATTAGTTGTTATATCCCCTTTTTAAAAAGTTGATCTTTACTGTGTCTTCTGATTGGTTTAAATGATTTTAGTTGACTAAATGAAAAGAAATCTATAACGTGATTCGATAAAAAGGATAGTTTCAATTTAAATCACAAAATATCTAATTTTTTCAGAAATAGTTGAGTGAGAAATAAGAATAAGAAAAAAAATTGTACAAAATTAATTTTCAGTTCATAAAGAAAACTAAAAGTTGCTAGCTTGAGAAGAGTGCGTGGAGTGCGCAATCCTAATAATAATATAATAAAGATGCTACAATTGCAATTGTTATTATTATTATTGTTAAAAATAAGACTAATAAAGAAAACACAACATCAGAGTTTTTAAGTTCATATATAAAAGTTGTATTATTTTAGAATTTCTTATACAATACTCAACAATACAAATAAATGTTCATAAACAAATAAATTAACAAAATCAACAAATAAGAGAATCAAATTATAACTTTCAGGATGCGTGGATTTTGAGGTGCTTGTTAAAATTGCTTGGGTCCTTGAACATCTTATCGCAGTGGGTGCATTGCAGTGGTTTGTATCCAGTGTGCGATCTGTAACCAAGAAAAAATAAAAAAAATTAATAACCTGTCAAATCTTTTAGAAAAAACGATGACAATAAGAAAATGTATAATAAATAGAATCGACGGAATACTTTGGTTTGGATAGACAAAAAAAAGAGCGAGAATTACAAAAACTAATTTATACCTAAAATGTACTTTGAGCGCGTATCTCCTGGTGAAGGTACTTTTGCAAGCAGAGCAGACGAATTTGCCGTTCTTCTGGGCCGCATTTTTGCTCGCCATGTTTTCGAGTGTTTTAAGGTCATTGACGGTGCCAAAGACCGGGTCGGCGTGCTGATGTTTTATCATCAGATGCGACTTGACGGGACTGACGGTCCGCAGACTATTAATCTTGCTTTGTCTCCTCATGAATTTTGTCACCAGCCAATTTTCCTTCGCAGTTTTGTGGGTGAGGATCGTGTCGATCAAAAAGTTGCTGATCTTCTTCGAGATCTTTTTCAAACCCGTCTCGAGCGGTTGCTGCAGCACTTCCGGATACGGGTGCATGTTGAACTCTCTCCACTGCGGCGGTTCAATGACAGTTGGGTGGAAAAAAGGCACCGCCGGGATCTCATACTGATGATGAGGGTGAGTCGTGCCATACTTGACCATGTAGGGCTCGATCGCGAGATGCGACTTGTACAGAGCGGGCCGAGCACAGGCAATTGCACTTTTGCTGTACATCCTTAACTTTGCTGTTCACTTCAACTTTGAACCGATTTCCGATCAGCTTTGACAGCTCACTTTTCCGAACTTGCCACCGGATTGACTGTTCTTCGGTATCTGCCTCTTTTTAAATACCACGAAAGTGCAGGTTTTAGTGGTGGGATCTTTACCCTTATTGGTCAGCAATTAGGAACCTTAATTGCTCTACCTCGGAAAACTACCTGACGTCTCTTTCACACAAATCATCTCTGTTGTCAAATTTGATTAATTGTTTTTTTTTTTTTTTTTTACTTTTGTTTACAATTCACCTGACTCAATTTAATTTTTGATTTTCCACTTACTGTTATTGACAAAACATCAATATTATAAAGTCGAAAATAAAAAAATTAAATTGTTTTATTCTTGAGATTGGAAATAAATCGAAATTTATTTACAGATAAAAAAGGAGAAACTGGTTTATTAGTAACAAAATAAAAAATCATGAACAAACAAACAAACAAAAAAAACAGAATCTTAATCTTAATTAAAATAGATTTTCTTATTCCATCTAAATCTATCTTAAAACTATGCAGCCAGTTGCAATTTTTTTATTTCAATTTTCAAGTATCATTCTCTTTCCATTTACTTGTGAATTTGCTAATGCTTATTGAAACTGGGCAGATCCTTTTGGGAGATCAGCAAAATCGTCATTCACTATTTCTCAAGTTCTAATTTTTATTTTTTCGTTTCGATTCACCTTGTTTTATAACATTTAACATCTTTCACTATGTATAATTTTTAAACAATAAAGCTAAACTAATCCCAAATTAGAACAATAAATAAAATTATGCTCGAAATTATCTAATAAGGCATACGATTCAACTTTCTTCCAAATATATTGTTTTTTGAAATGTAACTTTAAATTTTACAAAAAGTAAACAGAAAGGAAACAAATAAATAAACAAACAATATTGTATTTATTGTTTATGTATTTGTTTATTTTGTGTTTGTTGATTTATTAGTTTTAAATTTATTGTTCTTGAAATGTAACTTTTAATTTTTTGTATGGTTTTAGATTTGAAAGATAAAAATAAAGAATAAGAGATAATTTCGAAAAGAAAAATGCGCCGAGTCGTTTAGTGGGCAATAACTTTATTTTAAAGAAAGAGAAAGTGGTTTCGAAGATGACATGTTCCACTGAGTTTTGCAGTATGATAAGATGCAAGATGAAGGGTCCGTAACAAATTTCAGTAGCGGCGAAGGTAATGGCACTTGACCAAATTTTAAAATGATGCCATATCTATGTGTGGATACAGATTTACAACTTGTGACCCTTACAACGAGTTTCCACTAAAGTCATGCAAATTTTCATTTAAAAATGAGTAAATAAGCAGAGGTCAAAAAATAAATAAATAAACCTCTGCCATCATTGGGTGCAAGTGATCCCTAACTATGATAAGCATATTTTACTGTTAGAAAATGTCATTGAAGTATATTGAAAACATTCTCAAATATTTTCTTTATGTTTTGTAACTTATAACAATTAACATCTTATCATTATCATTAAATGATATGTATGAAATGAAAATATAATATAATATAACATTATTTTAATTGTTATCTTCATCGTAGACAAAAATATCGCAGTTTGATGATAAAAAAAATATCCAATTACAAATTTTTTTGTTACTTGGATGCTACTCTCTATACAAGATTAATTAATTTTTAAATTTGACACCGTTGTGTTAAATATTATCACTGGTGTGAAAAATACAACGGGTGTTAAAACATGTTTCATTGTCAGTTTTGTTTCAAAACTGGTTTTGATACCGATGATCGATATTTTTTTAATTAACACCGATGATAATCTTTAATCACGGTGTCGTTAAATTTCAAAAATTAATTATATCGGGCAGAGATTAGCACCTCTTGTATCTTTATAGTTTATGTTATCTTAATAAAAGTCGACGAACTTCGGATTAAAATTGATCTTTCAATTTAAACTAGACTAGAAAATACAAGGGGGCACGATAGGCGCGCACCTGATGTAGGTTCTACAACTGTCACAACATCGCCTTCAATCTGACAGGTCCGACCGACCTATAATATATATGCGATCTGATAAAGGTGAACGAGAGAAGTAACCACAGAGATAAATACCGTCAATGTATATATTTTTATTTATTATATGTTTAAATTATTGAAACTCCGAAAAATTGGTATAATAGTCAGGGGAAAAATCATGAACTTAGTTTTTATTATGTCGCAAAACAATTTAATTAAAAATCTTTCGTCAAAATCAAGATTGCAATTAAAATGTAATTTCGAATCGAAAAGAATTTTCTAAAAAAATTGATTTTTTTCCAATTTCATGTAATATTTCAATCAGTAATAAAATTTTGCAAACGAAAAATTAACGGTGCACTTCAAAATTGTGTAACAAATCTTAGGGAAAGGGGCAAGAGGTACAAAATGCTTTTTTTTTTTTTGTTAAATAAATTTATATTCTTTTAAAATTTTTTTAATAAACTTCAAATTTTAAATTCACAACAAAATAAAAATCATGAACAAATCCAGCGAACAACAAAACAGAATCGTTGTGAAAAAACATCTTCTTGTTCCACCTGAATCATATCTTAAAACTATGCAGCCAGCTGCAATTTTTTTAATTTAAATTTTCAAGTCTTGAATTCGCTGATGCTTATTGAAATTGGACGGATCCTTGAACGATTTATTGCACTTGGTACATTGCAGAGGTTTGTATCCCGTGTGAGATCTGCAAAAAGAAAATTAATATCTTATCAACCGAAGATCAAGCAAGAATTCAAGTTAGAAAAAAAAAGAAAGAAGTGGTTTGATAGTATACATGTCATTTACCTGAAGTGAACTTTAAGGGCGTATCTCCTGGTGAAGGACCTACTACAAATATAACAGACGAATTTGCCATCTCTGGTTGCAGCACTCCTGCTCGCGAGGTTTTCCATCATCTTGGGGTCACTGTAGGTGTTGGTTGAACTTGTGACGATGTTCGGTAACAAGACGGTCGGGCTGTTGGTATGGACATAGTCACGCTCTGGGATCGAACAGCAACCTTTTCGGCTTTCATGTGATAAAATGGTGTCCATCATGAAGTCGTCGACTTTTTTAATAATCATGTCCTCTTTGATAATATCTTGATATCGTATAAGGGAATCCGCGCAAGATTGGGATTGGAGTTGGAGTTGCATCGAATGTTTAATCATCCAGTAATTCATGAACGCTGTGTAATGATCGAATGGGTTTCTTATTGCATTTAGATAATCGAACATGATTGTGTTGTACGCGACCAAGTCACGCATGTTCGGCGTAGACATAAACTGACAATCCATCTTTGATTTCTAACAAACAATTAACAGATATAATATAATTAACTAATTGATAACGTGGTTCATTCTGGAGTTGCACTGATGGGTACCAACCTAGTCGCTCTTATTATATACTTGGCTTGTATAGGGTAGGAGAGGTAGGACAACATTTACATTTTTAGAAAACAATATACTAATTAAAATGCATCCACTGGTTACAATAGTTTTGATTAGTTTTAGTATTGATATAGTATAAGAAAGCAGATTAAAAAATAAGCACCAAATAATAGGATAAACTCAATGTTTTGGTTTATTTAAAAGTACGTTATTTCTTTACTCTCGACTTGTCCATGGTACCATGAAATCAGATTAAATGTTTCATTTGATTATTTATTTTTGATTGTTTTTTTTTCAATCAATCAAATAATTGATTTAACGAGTAATGATTGAAATGTACTTGTGATTTCGAAATTAGTAATTTTTTATTGCAGCGCCACGTGGATGAAACGATTCTTTCTCATTTTGTTTTCAAATGTTTGTTTCTTTTATAAAAACACTTATCAATTAAACTAAATTTAATAAAATAATAATAAATAAATTTTTTTTAATAAAATTAATAACATTTTTAGTAACTTTCGATTAATTAATTGTTTGTATAACTTCATATATCTGACGTTAGAGTCTGTCGGTCTTTTGGAAAATTTTAGAACTACAAAAATTTATTTTTATCTTTATTAGATAAATCAAGCATTTGATTAGAAGCAAGTAAAATTTCAAAGAATTAATTATACAACATTATAAAATTGAATAGAAATAAAACAATATTCGATTTGTGGTAATTAGATTATCGACTGGATTCCCCTTCTCATTATTCATTCATTGTTATTTATTTGAAGAAGTTATTATGAAAAACAACAAGAATACCAAAAAAATTCCCAAGAATACATTTTCCATTGTTACGCCTTATCCATTTAGCTCCAGGTGATAAAACAAATAACTCGTGTTTTTTTCCCAGAAAAATGGTTATAAAACTCGGTTTTAACACCAGTTATATTTTTTACGATAAAATTTAACCCGGTGGAGTTGAATTCAAAATTAAATCATATCCAATAAAAAGTATGCCTCAGTGCCAAAAAAATATGAAGAAATCTTTCAAATCAACGTAAATAAATATCTTTCATAAATTAAATTATTAAAAATGTCAGTTAACATGCTGCTATATTTAAATTGAAATTAAATTTAACGATGCAATTTTGGAGATGGCGCTATGATTGCATTTGGAACCTCTGGAAATGACATAAATAGTGGTATTTTTAATTTTTTGATTGAAGATACGAATGATGAAATAATAAGTTGTTTTCTATCACTAGGTTCATTATATTATATATTTCTCGGTGCTTAATCGGTTAGATTTTTTCCAAAGATCATTTTCAACACAATTTTGAATTCAAAATTATTGAGTTCATTGGAAAAAAATAGGAAAAATTATGAAAGAAACTCAACATTTTTTTACCAGGTTTCGCTTTCTTAGGGAGAGGGCTCAAGCCTTGTGATACCTTCAAAACGAGTTCAGTTTGTGAACCAACATTTGATAATTTTTTACAACAAAAAACATATCAGCAGATTCTTTGTT
>JAPYZS010001363.1:0-17068 GCA_030522925.1 Trissolcus japonicus | reverse complement strand
AACAAAATTTTAACATCGCAACAGATCGCGCTGCTGTCCAATGTTTCGATGAAAAAAATTTTGCAAACATTGAATCACTATAACAACAACAATATCCTGTACACACGTGTCGCTTACCACGGAAATGGAAAATTCAGGATCTCCTGATGATTTAAGAAGAAAAAAACATTATAAAGATTAAAACATTTGAAAGTTATAGATATTTTAAAAAAAGTGACTTCTTTCAGTATTTTGCCTATAACATTGAATAGATTCATGAAAAATGATTAATTTTATTTTTAAATTGAAGTTCAATCATCAGCTTTTCGAATTTTATGCTGGTAATTTTTTTTGTCATACAAATGAAAAAATTACGCAGAAGTAAAAATAGGCATTTTTAGGTGGATCAATAATTGTTTTTCGGAGTGTATAACCTAACCTCTTGGAAACTGAAACAGTTGAGGCACCTTCGTGCACGTTCTTGGATATTTCCTCACTTTCACTCGAATAATTATTTTTATAAAATAAACTTCACATTTTCAAGAGCAAATGAATAAAATTTCTCGCAGCTACTGCAGCTATCGAAAAAATTTTACCGGCAAAATCGAACAGCAAGTACGAAAATGCCTACAATCATTTTGTTGTTTGGATGACTAAGAAACATCAACATAATTAACGAAACCATCATGCTCGCTTATTTTCACGAGCAACTACAAGATTAGAAACCGTCGACTATGTGGTCAATCAATCTTCAATCATTATGAATCTTCTATTACAAATTTTCATACAATAGTTTAAACTTTTGTAACAATAGTCGTGAATTTCGTCTGTCACAGTTACCCCAGCTTGTCATAATTAATAAAATCAAAGTACATTACCTTAAAGTAACCATTTTATCAATTTGATCTCTGTAAATTCGAATAAGTGAAACTTACTAAAAAATGAATATACGCGTATAATAAGTCCAGAGTTTTTAACTAATTGCAAAAAGTGAAAAATTTCACTTATTTTGAGTCAAAATTACAATGGAATTTTCACTTTTTGTGAGTTTACTTACACTTACTTACACTTACTTACGTACACTTACTTCAATTTAGAGAGATAAAAATCTTGAACAAACATTTATTGTACTTGTTGGGAAAAAGTATTGTGTGCATTTCGTAAGAAATAGTGATATTCACAAGAGTGTGTTGGTGACTTCACACTCTTGTGAAATCACTAACTTTTTCCACTTGCTGCACAATATGCTATAACATTATATGTATATATCTGATTAAACTATATTAATTGATATATGTTATAGCAATATAAAATATTTTTAATATTTTTAATAAGGTATCAGGATTTGAAAGTTTCTTCAGTTTGATGTGAAACATTATTTATAGTTGATTTTCGTACTTGGCCGAGCTTTTCATTTTAGTTCGTTCCATTTAGCGTTTTATTGAACAAGGGAGCAACATGAGTGATTACTCCCGAGGGTGAATAGGGACTCTAGGGTGCAGGTTGCTTTCGCTCCCCCGGTGAATACAATATTTTTGTCACAAATGCAAATATGAACAGATTTGCTTCTGAAAAAAAGAGAGACTACAGATTTTGATCTCTAAACAGTGTTTCGCTACCTAAGAAGCACAAAATTGTTTTGCTCTCTCTTTTAATGGAGTGACTAACACATTTCAGCGATTAAGACAAAAATCATTTCACACACATTTTAATGCGAACTTAAAAAATAACTAAATAACAAAATGTATGAACTGAACTGGGTTTTAACAAATTTTGTTGAATGTGTTTAATATTTGTTTCTGAACTTGCAAGTAAATCCATTTGATTTCGTTTGTTTTGTTTTATTGAAATTTTAAATATTCGTGTATTATTATAATGTATGTACACAATAAAGTATGAAAAAATATTCAACGGATTAAGTTGAAAATACTTCTTCACTATCTACGAAAGTCTCACCCTCTTGTCATTATCGCGACGCTTGCGGCACTCATTGAACTATATAAGCTCTACTTACGCCCGCAGCCATAGTGTTAGCTTTGGTCTGGGGTTTGGCCGCGCCAAGCCACGTGTTTGCGGTTTTCCTGTCGATGCTGTCGGTGTTCGGGTTTGCGAATATGCTTTATAGATCCTCGTTTTCTATTTCGAAGACGAATTTTACAACACCTCGCGAACCCAACAGTGAACAATAGCAAGTAATCACGGCCCAGGCAAAAACAGCCAACATTCAGACGACTTTGCAATTGTTCCAACGTTGGGTCAACGTCGGCAGAGGACATTGGTAGACTACGTTGAACGAACGTCGAATCAATTGTGTACACAATGTCGGATTAGCGTTGGCGAGTTAACGTTGGCAGCCAAAGATGGGCCGACATGGAACCAACGTTGCTAAACTGCGTATGGAGTCAACGTTGAACAAACGTTGCATCAGATATTCTACCAACATTAACTCAATGCTATTTTCCAATGTTAGTGATTAATGTAAGGCCAACGTAAAAGTTCTTACATTCATAGACTTTAGGTTTTTCATCAATTTTAATAGAAAAAAAAACATTATGTTGTCACATAAACATTAATGTTTAGATAATATTATATTTATTTTATTATATTATATTAAATATTATATTTAATAATATTATATTTTATAATTTTAATAAATTCTGTTGCAAATGGAAAGAACTAGTTCATTTCCGCTGCACCACCCGCCACTGCGGGAAAATTAAAAAAAAATCTAATTGTATTTGGAACATAAAAATCACCCAGTGCACTTCCTTGTGGAAGACCCTGAAGAAATGAATATTCATCCGATGCACTTTCCAGAGATAGACCGTGGGGAATGAACATTCACCCAGTGTACTTCCTTGTGGAATACCCTGGGCAAATAAAAAATCACTCAGTGAAAACCCTGAGTGAATGAAAAATTATATTTTACCCAGCGCACTTCCTCGTGGAAAACCCTAAGTAAATAAAATCTCTGAGGAAAAAAACTGAGTAAAATGAACAAGAGAGTGGGCTCCTTTCGAGAGTTGTAGATCCGAGTAGAAAAACCAATTTTATTCCGCCAGGAGTGGTTTTATTGGGAAACGGTCCTCTAACCGTAACATCTCCAGGTCCTGATCTGTTACGTAGTAAATATTTACTAAGTTCACTTCCATGAGGAATAACCTGGGTGAATAAATAAATATTCATAGAGCAGAATAATATAGTCTGCATTCCCTCCGAACGCTACTGTAGTGACCGAGATCGAATCTTTCCAAGGATAAAATTTTTCAGTATAATACCTGCAATTTTTGTAAGACAAATCACGAAATATTAGTTTTTAAGATGATCGTATTTGAAGTACGACAATGATTTTTCAACGAAAATGTATTCGTGTTACTATGATTTCAAAATTCTAATTGAATTGTGTTAATTTGCGTTATGCTCTGCTATGGCAGAGCAGCTATCTGGACCCGCGAAGGCCTTTTTATCCAGCAGACACAACCAACGAAGCGTGAGGGATTTGTGTAGGTTAAAGTGGGAGACATGTACAAACATGTACAATCGCTGTCAAACTCTAAAGCAGGCGTCCTGCCATTATCGCCGGGGACTTCAACGCGTGGGCTACTGACTGAAGCAGCAGGGTCACCAATAGGCGTGTTGAGTGTCTTCTAGATGCATTCTCTTCGCTAGATGTGATATCGCTCAACTATGGTACCACTTCAACATTCTCACGCAATGGAAACAGCGCTGTGAGTGATATCCTCACATTTGTGAGTGATATCCTAGCTTCCCGCATTGAAACGTGGAAATTCAGTGATCACTACACATAGCGAACACCAGGCGATGATATCCCAGAGACCAAGGAACCTAGGCAACCAGAGGCCACGCGTCGCAATCATTCATTCCCTCGTTCATTCATTCGAGCAGCGTTCACAACAATGATGGAAGGTGAAGTGGAACTGGACAGCACGTCAGAGGATAGAGCCTTGGAACTGACGACGCTCCTTGCGTATGCCTGTAATGCGTCTATGACCAGGCGGCTGAACAGTGACAGGCGCAGTCCCGCCTACTGGTGGAATGCAGAGATAGCCGAACTCCGCAAGAGATGTCTCCGCGCCAGAAAAAAAGCACAAAGAGCAAGGAGCCATCAGAACGTTGTCGATCTTAGGGAGCAATACGCCGATGCCAGGAGAACCTTCGGCAAAGCAATTAAGCCTAGTAAAAGATATGGATGGAAAGAACTGTGCAAAGAGGTAGACCAAAATGGTCATGGCTGAGTTAAGAAGCCAGGATTCGGCATCTTTATCTTATCCAGAACTCTTGGACAAGATAGTGAGAGCCCTTTTACTACAACAACTGGAAAACACAATCTTCATCAACCAATTAGAAGACCTGCAACAACACCACAGATTACGACAGAAGAACTGATGAAGGCCGTCAGGAAGATTAAAGCCCCAGGACCAGATGGGATCCCGAACGTGGCCCTCAAAGCTGCCATCAGGAAGCCCAGACCTCTTTTTGAGTGTTTAAATGCCTGTCTCGGAAAAGGACAGTTCCCGGAATGTTGGAAACAACAGCACGTAGTTGCCGGCTGGACACAGCCGGCAAAGTGCTTGAGAGGATTGTCTTCAATAGACTGGAGGTGTTCAGTGAAGGAAATCAGGGCCTTTCTGACAACCAATTTGGGTTCCGCTAAGCCAGATCAATAATTGACGCGATAGACAAGGTCATGGCTATCGCCCGAGATGCAATAACTGGGAGAAGCTGGACGAAAGGCACGAAGAAGTACTGCGTTATGGTGACCTTCGATGTGAAGAATGCGTTGAACTCAGCCAAATGGTACTGTATATTGAACGCGTTACAGAAGATGAAAATTCCATCCTACCTCCGTAGGATTATCGCCAGCTATTTCATGTCTCGTGTCTTGACGTACGACTCGGAGATAGGAATGAGATTGTACAGAGTAACAAGTGGGGTTCCGCAGGGCTCAGTCTTTGGTCAAATCACTGGACCATCATGTACGATTCGGTATTGAAGCTGCCAACACCTGAAAGCTCTACAGGTTCGCGGACGATGTTGCTGCAGTTGCGGTTGGGAAGTTCCTAGACGAAGTTGCGTACACAGCGAATAAAACTATCGCTGGCATTCGGCTGTGGCTCTCTTCAGTTGGCCTGCAACTAGCTAACTACAAGTCAGACGCGGTCCTGGTGACAGGAAAAAGAAGAAGGAAAACCATCACCCTGACTGTTAGAGACTGCGACATCATATCTCAGAGCTTACTGGATATTTGGGTGTCTAAATAGACGCTAAGCTGAGATTTTACAAACATCTCTGAATTGTCAGTCAAAGAGCATCGCGCGTTACCAATGCATTGTCTAGCATCATGCCGAACACTGGGGGACCCAGGCAGAGTCGTAGGCGTCTGTCTTCTACAGCTATCAGCTCCATATTGCTGTACGCAGAACCGATATGGTCATCGGCTATGAACACCATCTCATACGCCCGCATAGTGACCAGGGTCTACTGGAGAACCACCTTGCGGGTTATCTGTGCCTATCGCACAGTGTCAGGCGAGGCCGCATTAGTGTTGGCCGTCATGATGCAAATCGACCTACTGGAGAATGAGCGAGACAGGATGTATCGTCGCACACAAACTTCCCCTGATGACGCAAGACTGCCTATGATGCAGGACGAGAAGAAAAAAACTCTGGAGATTTGGCAACGGCGATGGGATTCATCCACCCACAGGGACAAAAATATACGTACAAATATATGTCGAATTTGTATTTAATATATAAATATGGTAAATTTTTCCGATAAAATTTATATTTATTTTATATTAAATTTGTATAAGTTATTGCCGCTTTATAAATAATTTATAAATGAGATTTACGAAGAATATAAACAAATATATTTTAAGTATATAAAATATATGTAAAATATATTTTGAACTATATTTTTGTCCATGTGGGCATGGATGAATGGTGGGCTTACCGCCTTATTTCTAACATCGTCACGTGGCACACGAGGAAACACGGAGAGGTTGACTTCTATCTCACCCAATTCCTGACAGGCCACGGCTACTTCAAATCAAACGTGAACAGATTCGTGCTGGACAACTCACCATCTTGTCCAACATGTGACCAGTCGAAGAGACATCCGAACGCGTCTTTTTCGAGTGTCATCACTTTGCCGCAGAAACAGAAGAGTTGATCAGTAAGCTTTAATCCAGTTCGACACCAGAGAATCTCTTGGGTCTGTTGCTACTGTGCGAGGAAAAATGGAGGTCGGTAGTGGATGTAGTCGCATCCACAGTTAAAAAGGTAGAACTAGAAGAGAGGATGAGGATATAAATACCTCGACACTAGAGAAATAAGATGATAGCAAGTCCTCCCCGGGCAAAGTAATGTTTGGCGGCAGTTCCGAACGGGGAAGAAAAGGAATACCCAAGGGTTAGTTTTTTAGTGGGTAGAGGTCTTGGGATCGAATTCCACAGGCCCTTGGAGGTAGTCATTAGAGACATGCCACCGAGGAGTACGTTAAGTGCATTTTCCTATCCTTCTGATATAAAAAACTCATTCCCTATTTATAAATTATTTCTACATGAGAATACGTGAAATATGTACGAATATATTTTGAATATAATAATATATACAGTTTCAAATAAAAAACGCAACACTTTATATGTAATTCTTTTGGGAAGTGTTGCGTTTTTTATTTGGATCAGTGTATATATTAGCCTATAAGGAAATGCCCTTCTAGCAAAGGGGTGTTACAAATAAATTGCTTAGAATACAAAACAAAGAATTACAGTTCATTCAGACAGAATGCGCGCAGTTTTAAACTATTTGAATTATAGTGAACGATAGATAGACTTAAAAACAACAGGTCGTCAACGGGGGCCTGTCTAGATTGTAGAATAGAAGACAAAAAGTGATTTCGTAATTATGAATAAATCGGACATTCTAACATAAAATGATTAAGACTTTCAAATACAAACATATTGCAAATTTTGCAGGTTTTGGACGGATAAAACAAGTGTGAAATATTGTGTATTACAAATTTTATATATATACCTCCTTATAGATATACCTCGTATAGATATACCTCCCCTTATAGATATACCTCGTAGAGGATAGCCTAAATTGGGAGAATGTTTTCAAGAAGCAGAGGGGGTTCTCTGAGCCAAATAGAAAGCGCGGTGATCGCCTAGAACTCTAGGAATGCCTATAGCCCTGGATATTGAATTATTGTAAGCAATTAAATCCAAGAGCTCAAGGTAATATGCGCATATCGCGCAACGACCTCCCGCCTGCTTTCGGCCCACGGAAATGGATCAGGGGGCTTAAGTAGATAGGACATATTTATCTGTGACAGGAAAAGTCCAAGATGGCTAAGCCAGTTTTTGTCGTCGTATGTAGGTACGGTGCGGAATTGAGCAAACTGGTTTGACAAACTAAGTCTTGGGTACTTGTTGTCGCCAAGTTATAGGACTGTAGCTATATAACCAATTGTCTCTGATAGGACTTCAATAATGAGGTTATTGATATTCAATTCAAGTCGCATGAAGGATACATGAATTCAGAACATTGTCAAGACAAGAACGCGGTTTTCTGAACCCAGACTGGGCTTCTGGTATGACGTTTTCCTCGTCAGACCAGGTTATAAATCTATTATTTAACACGCCTGTGAAGGCTTTTAAGGAACAATTAAGAAGTGCGATACCCTGTTAGTTCCGCGAATCTAATCGGCAACCTTTTTTGTGTAATAATGTAAGGGAGGCTTTACACCAGGTCGATGAAATCTTCTCGTTGGAAAGAATAAGATTAGGAAAGAATAAGGTTTTTAGGAGGATTTCTAGGCCATTCGATAGGAGAGCCTTTAGAAAATCAAAATTCATTCCATCGGGGCCTGATGCTTTGCCTGGCTTACTTTTTGACTTACAGTACATTGGTCGATTCGTCAATAGTAAATGAACTATCTAAAAAAGGGTGAAAAGTGCGAACAAATATATAATTCGAACAGATCTTTGGAGGAAAGACAGACGCATAAAAATCAGTTCAGTCCGATATTGGTATTGGATTGAATTTGTTTTTCTTGAATCTAAGTTGACGAAAGGCATTCCAAATGTCCTTTGTGTTATTTGTCACAGATTTTTTTTTCTGTGATCACGAATTTGTTTTTCATAGTTTTCTTTTCTGGAGTTTTTGATATTCCTAAAATTCTTTTTTTCTACTAAGTAATTACTTTTTTAAGGTTCGAAAAATAGATTCATTTTGGCAGTTTTCAGTGTATCTGACAGTTCGCTTTTAAGGAGATGACAATTTCGGTCAAACCAAGAGGCATCATAATTGTTGTGAGGTTTGAACTTGGACAATTTCAGCATATCACAGGATTGGGCTGTGCGAATTATAGCTTTTGAAAGGGTTAAGCAGGCCAACTCTGGATCCTGTAAGTGGTTCATTTCCCGGGGAGAAAGGAGGGGATCATTTAGGAGAATTGAACAGAATTTTTGGGTCATGTGGATTGCAACGAAGTTTCGGTTCAGGTGAGTTGGCTGCGGGAGTGGCATCTGGTGCTGTTTCATCCCGGTTGATGGAGAGCGTCAGGCGAACGGGAACATGGTCTGAGCAGGTTATGTCCGTAGGGACATTTAGATTTTGTACCAGGTCCAGGCATTCAGCGTTTACATCTCGATGTCGATGGTGCTTTTGCACTGATGTCTCACAAAGGTGAAGCTAACCGGGTGGTCCTCTGATAGGTGACCATTCAGTATTATGAAGCCCTTCTCCAGGACGAGCGTCTTGCATTGAGCACTGGATCCAATGTGAGCCTCCGGAGATAAAGACAGATGCCATCAATGAAATCACCAAAGTCTTCTTCCTCAGGATCACATCCCACTCGAGCATTCAGGTCCCCACCAAGGGTGATGGGTGAGTACAGGAAGCGATTCCTCGTCTTATCAATCGAGTCTCTCAGTAGGGTTGAGTGTGATTTGGATATCATCTTTTGTTATAATGAATAGGATACCAAGGAGGAAGGTGGTCGCTCCGACGGTACACCGTAGAAGCATAAAGATGGCATTCTTCTCGAATATTTTCACTTCGGCTTGGTTAATCTGTGCAATGAGAGGATCCCTCGAATGCCTCTACCTATCGAGGATTCTCTATGGGCAGCAACGGAGTGGGCAACAAAGTCATCCCATTGGCGAGGCAGAAATGTATTTTTTGAGGTAGACTAAGTTTCGGAGACTCTCAGAAAGACGGTGTCATCCGAGAAGTCGTCTGGAATGCAGAAGGCAAGGTTTAAAAGACCGTTTGAATTCCAGAATATAATGAAGGTGGTGGTCGGGGATTTGTTTGGCGGGAGGGTTACTGGTTATGCGTCTTTTAGCGAGGACAAGAGGCATCTTCCAGCAGGCCTGTAGAGACGTTCAGTTTCATTTTCTTGCCGTTTACGAGTAGGTCCCAATGGTAGATTTTTACAGTCGCTCCTTCCTTTCTCTTGTCCTAGGCAAGAGTGATGAGTAAGCTTCTTTTTTTCTTGTCTGCCGAGGTGTAAGGAAGCTCAATAAAAACTCTGGTGTCTCAGGTTTTTCTTTTTTGAGCTTCAGGTTGTTTGATTTGGTCTCCTGGTCGAAAAGAGTTGCTGGGATCACCTTTGTCTTGCCCATGAATCTGGCGGATCTGATTTTGGTATTTACGCCAAAGTGCGATTGTAGGAAGTCTCCAGTCTCTTGAGTGATATTTTTGTTCAGTGTCTCCATACCTTTGATAACGATGTCGTGTCGAAATAGCTCTTTCAAAAAATTTTGAATAGTAATTGATTCGACTAATTGACTAATTGAATACTAATTAATTGATTGATTAATTGAAATGGCACCTTCTTCGTTAGACCCAGCGATATGTCTTATGCATGGACAATAAATCATCATTTTTACTACAGACAATACAATTGATTTAAATTAAAGTTAAGAAATTAATATTTATCTAAACAATAAAAAAATATTATGAACAATCTGAAACAATGTTGAACAATATTTGTTTAATAAGAAATAACAAAATAAATATTCTCAATTATAAAACTTTGTTACATACTGCGTATTTTGCCCCTCAAAATCCAAATTTTCTTATATTAACTTAAATGAGAAAATGTTATAATATCCGAACACTGAAGAAGTTCAGGTAGCCATTCGTATAGCTCTTCGCATGTTATCTCATTCTTGTGAATCACCAACTTATTTTTATATTCTCCTGATATTTTTGATTTTGAATTACTTCTGAAAATTGATATATTATATAGATATGAATATTATTCATTGTCCTTATATTATAATAATCTCATTTATATTTAAAAACCGAACAATATTTGATTAATTATATATTCATATATATTCAGATCATTTTTTTTGTTCTTTGGAAAATTGTCAACGCCGATGAAAGAAATCAATGTACGTCACACTGATGAATCATACAACCTAGACTTGCGAGACAAGACTAGTTTTATCCTTATTCGATATGAGTCTTACTCTTTTTCTACTATGTGTGACTGTTGTGAAATCACACCGATCTCGCAAATCTAGGTCAAATGATTTGAGAATCACACAGATTCTGTCTGTCTTACCAATGTAGCTTATAGCAAGAAATTTAGTATAAATTGAGAGCCTCAGAGCCTCAGGTCAGTCAGTCAGAACTTACCATCAGAACCATAAAAAGAAGACCAGCAAGTGAAAAGTAAAAAATGCAAAAAGTAAAAAGTGAACATTCCCAGAGAGGTAAAAATTGAACTTGATACAATTTTACAAAATTAGAAAATTGGACTTAGAATTTTTCTCTCGATGTGAATATTAAACTTGGAATATTTTCACCAATTCAAAGTTGGGACATAGAATATTTTCAAGATTGGAACATAGAAAATATTCTGATAGTTGGACTTGGTTGAAATTTGCACGAAGGAAAATAAAAGATAGACTCTGCTGATTCACAAAATTATTTTGGAAAACAACTTGGAAATATTTTACTTCGAATATCATATGTTATAGAACAAAGAAGAATAAAAACATACGACAATTATAATCAACTATTGTGAATTTATATTTGAAGTGGATAAACTGAATGAAGAAAATAGCCAAATCTCACTTGTCTTCATCTGCGACCTTACAACTTAAAAAAAGTGCAATAGAAAAAAAATTGAAAAATTTGATTTTTTACAAAAATTTTAGCATATTCTTTGAAAAACAAATATGGGTTCAGTTAGAACATCAATTTTTCAATAGATACTTCTATATCCCTATACATAAATCAATTTTTGCTGATTTTATTTTCTTCTTTGTGATGTCGGTTTAAGAGTTGGTCAGAGTAAATATGTCTGTTCGGTATTTGCCGTCTCGGTCAAACTCTTGCCGGCGTCATTCTACCAAACGAGTTGATTAAACTTTATCAGTACCTCTCACATGATGTATTAATTGTATGCACTGACACATACATTTTTTCAATACTTGGCATAATTTTAAAGCTTTATTGTACTTTTTAATTAAGTTCCCTCTACTCCTAGCAAAAACGTCTATAACGATGATTATTTTTTGACTTACAATAAACTGACAAAAAATGGTAAATAAAATAAACTTTATATTCGCTATAAAAATGATAACAAGTTGAGTTTTCAGATTTCATCTTGACATTCATATATGATTTATGAAAATGGAATGTTTATAGAATTTTCGTCGGCTTCAACGAATTCCGGTATTTATCATAAGTTTTGATTTGGTAGTATTATTTCGTGATATCTAACAAATCGAGCTCAAACCAATCTATTAATGTTGAACTTCCTCCACTCCTGACCAAGTATGAAACAAGAAGGCAATCTCAGTTAAGAGATAATATCTCGTATGATTTGAACACAAGAATCGGATTATTTCTTCTTTGTCTTCTCTTTTGGTTGCGGATTTCCTTTTCGATTTGATGGAATTTATTTCTTTTTTTTCTGCGTGGCATTTATTTTAAATTCATTCATTTTAAGTATCTTCTAATTTAATATGAATTTAGGAAAAATAAACGAATTTATTAGGCGTGCATATTTTGTTTAAGATTGTTTAACATAGTTTGGCGCTATGATGAGTAGGTAGAATGGATTTTTTCCGGCATTTTGATATAGGCGCTTTACTGTCGATATCTTGCAATGACAGACATATATGGAATAATGCTGAACAATAAAACAAACAAAAATGTAAAAAATCACTTTTATAGTATATCAAAAAAAATTTAAGGTCCTTCGTGAGACTTACCAGCTAGTTTTTTATATATCCATGTATACAGCTACACAAAGAAACAGGAATCGTCGTTTTTTCTATACAATAAATTGAAATTTATTATACTATCATAGTAAAGGTACCTTATTATTGTATGAATCAAAATATTGTTAAGTAAAAAAAACAAAGGGATGAAAAAAACAAAGATGAAATATTTCATCGTTCGATTGTCTACCGATATTAAAAAAAGTTTCGCAGCTGCAGCCACTGTTTCTTATTAAGATTCAATTTGCCACAAATAAACGTTATAACTGCAAGCAGTTAACACCCTACAGGGGGAAATTTTGAAGAACATATTAATTTTGTTGATGACTACACTGAAAAAAAACGTAGCTTGAATTGAGTATTTTCCACTTGACTGAATTATTCTAAAAATAGTTAAATTATGCTTCTATATACTTAAAAATTTATTTAAAAAAACTCTATTTCTATTTTAAAAAAACAACTGGCTTATGCTTGACACATGAACCAGAATTATCGGGTCTTAGTTGGCTCGCAATAGCAGGTCTATCACCGAAATGTAACACTGCTGATGCGTGGCCCACTATCGTAGCCGACCATCAGCAAAGAAAGGTGGGCCAGTTTTGGTAGCCGACTATCGGCCAACGATTTCTAGCCAGGTTCTCTCACTAATTGTTCTCACTTTTTTGTATTTTAATGTTAATTTTTTATCTTTCTAATCTCTTATCTTATTCATTTCGTAATTATAAAAAAAGCTATAAAAGTGGAAGTGAATAAATGTGGCTATGACAATTAAAATAGGTTTATGGGTAATAAAAGGTGAGTGATCTATGGAAAATGATCCACAGAAAATGAAAAAATATTTATGGAAAAAGAAAAAACTGTTTTGTAAAAGTGAAGGTGGATTATGGAGGAACTTTGCGATGAGCCTAAAAAATATTATTGTAGATCATAAGGGACTATAGAAATTAACAAAAAGTCTATGTGTAATGCAAGAAAAGCCGCAGAGTTTAATATCGGTCCATAAATAATCAGATTTGCTACGAAAAATGAAAGAAGTGTATTCAGAAAGACGAAGGCTCATGAAGGATACAAGGAAACTGGAAAAGAGCATATGGAGAATGATCTAAGTAAAAGTTTAGAAACGGCCGCATATATGCCACATATATTACACATTTATGAGACATATATGGTATATTGTATACATTGTATACATGTATTTCAAAACATATATGGTCCATTTATGGATATGTCATATACGTATGTTGCATGTATATTTATTTAGATGGCGCCTCTGGTGGACACCAGCATGACTCATATTTACATTAATTACCAGATTTCAGAATAAAGTTCACATCTTGAAGTAACAAAAATAGAAAACGTGAAAAATGGAACATAAACGGAACATATATAGAACATGAATGGAACATAAATGGCATAACTGATCACATAATTTATATGTGTTCTATCAGAAAAAAATTTTTTAATAAAATTTCATTTCCATAAAATATTTCAAACTACGAATGGATCAGCATATTTTTCTTATACATCGTACATATTAATGGCAACATATATATGTAATTCATAGACCTTAAATGATAACATGTATGATCCTTACATGTAACTGCATATGGGACATAAATGAATATATAAGTGGAATATATAAGCTGCGGGTTGCGGGCTGTGGGCTGTGGGTTGCGGGTCGCAGGCTGCGGGTTGCAGGTTGCGGTTAGTGGTCTGCGGGCTTCGGGTGGCGAGCTGCGGTCTGCGGTCTGCAGATTGCGTGTCCTGTAAACTGTCTCCCGTAACCTGTGTCCGCAGCTTGCAACCAGCAGCCCACAGATGGGAACCTCCAGCGGTTTCTTTGTTTTAGCTTAAAGATGCTTAAATTGTAAAATCTAATATTCTTAGGTGTCTCCATTTTTTTCAATGGCATGTCTCTTTTTTCACTAATTTGGAGGCGTTGAACCCAAAAAAAAAATCTCTCAAGAGTGTGCTAACCCGTGTCAGGGATGTAACGTAGATACAGAGTATTGACTTTTAACTCTATTTTATTCTAAACTTTTGTATGTTCAATAGATACAACAATTACAAGAACGTAATACAATAATTATCAATAAATCGTGATATGGTCACAATTGTGAACAAGAAAGCGTTACTCACTTTATAAGTTCCCAAGTCTTTTACAGTGCAGGCAAGTTTGACCGTTCTTCCAGCCGGGACAGTTATATTCCCTATTTCGTCAACGAATTCTGGATCCGGAAGAGTAGTTACTGTAAAAATAAAATATCAAAATGAAAATAAAATTTACTTGTAAATTCTTTTATGATAGGATAAACTTTTGTACATTGTGGATGTACATCGTTTTTAGTGTTATAAACATCAATAGCCTAATAAAAAAAATTAAATATTGATGATGACTAGGGAACTCCATTCGCTCCGCTCACTGCGCTCCCTGCGCGCTACGATTGCTAACCCCGCAAACAGATAGCAAAATCTGTATGCAAAATGTTTAATCGATATAGTAATACATATATATTTGTCATCATGATGATTTTTTAATTTCATCATCATGATCATCATGACCGCGGTGAATTCGTCTTTTGATGACGAATCCAACAGTATATGATACATATATATTTATGACAAATTGAATCCTGATTGGGAACACCACCGGAAACTGCTGTTTCCGATTAGGCAAAACTTTTTTTTTAATATAGGTAAAAGGTAGAAAAACTTCAGATCGCATCGTAAAGCCTAACATCAAACAGTTAAGTACTGAATTAAGTTTAGAAAATTACAGTAAACTCTTGGCAACCTTAAAATTGATTATCTAAAAAATCGGCTATCCCGAGTCAAAATTTTATTTTTCTTTAAATGTAGACCGTCGATTCGACTTTTTTGTATATATATAAATATTAGTATTTTTAAAATATTTAATTACATATTAATTTTTATATACTGATGATATTATATTTATTATAATGAGAAGCAAAAAATAATTAATCATGTTATTTCTTACTATTTAACGTTTGATCCGGATTCGATTTTTATGTTATCAGTTATCAAATCCATTCAATTCTTGCAACTATTGATGCACACATAATCTCTCATTAGCAGTTATACATATACATAAATACAGGTATACATAAAAATCGTTAGTACATTGATTAATATAATATTTAAAAATGACATGACGGGGAATTGAACACAAGTTGCAGGATTACAAAGTCGATACGCAGCCCCCGAGTTATTCGAGAACTTAGAGTTGGATGCATAATTTCGAAATATAAATTGAGAGATCTGAAAGAGGCTGAAAAATTGATAAATACTAGGATGAAAACAGCCAAGAAAGAAGTTTCAAAGATATGGGGAGTCCACATGAGAGATTTTCGAAAAATGGTCTATTTTCATATAAGGGTAAAAGGAGGCACAAAAGAGACCTAAAATAAATTACAATTAACCCATTACGTGCTGTTGATGCGTTTTCCCAACATTTCTAAATATCGTTTTCATTTAACTAGTAAGAATCAGTACGATAAACAAATTCTTCAACTATAACAACAGATAGGGATCACAATAACGTTTGAATTTTACATTAAAGAATTAATTTTTATAAACAAATATAATTGTTATTGCAAAAAAACGAAAAAAATTTTTATTACAAAATTTTCTTATTTTAAACGTGTAGATTATGAATTCGCAAAAAAGTTACCAGAAAATTGACTCCTTTAATGTTCGGCAGGGAATGGGTTAAATAATTTAATTTATAAAAGGATATTTAAAAGAGACTAAAAGGAAGATAAAAGAGAGCTAAACAGAGGTCTGATAAAGTATAGGAAGAGTTAAAAAGAGGTGTAACTGAGGTTGAAAAAGAATGTTAAAAATTGACTATACACTGAGAAAAAGGATTCATAACAGTTATGCATATTTCATAACATTTATGAAACAATGCGATCAGAATGGAATATTTTTACCATATTTTTACCCCACATAAATCGTAATAGTTATTAAATATTTTGTAAATGCTATGACGCTTGTCTAAAATATTTTCTAAAATTTCATATATGTTATTGCATAAAATGTAATAGGTATTAAATATTTTGTAAATGCTTGGACACATGTCAAAAATATTTTCTAAAATTTCATTAATATTATCGCATAAAACATAATAGTTCTTGAATATCTTTTAAATGCTATGACACATATTTAACATTTATGGAAGCATTTTGATAAGTTGGAGTATGTAATTACATTTATGAAATATTAGTTTTATATTAAAGTACAAATTTTTATATTTATTATTTGAAAAAAATTTTTTTTTCGTTGCAAATGAAAAATTTTGATTCTTTAATAATACTGATTATCCTTCTAGTCTTTCGGTAGTCTTAATCTATGGTTAGGATTTAAGGATATTAGGATAGGATATTTTTAGGTTTAATTTTAGGTTAATTTTTAGGTTTAATTTTAGGTTTAACCTAAAAGATTTTAGGTAACATTGTAGGTGGCAATTGCACCTTTCGAGGCTCTGAGGCCCCAACCTTGATGTTAGGGCCTCCAAAAATCCGGGTAGCTGTTCCCTTTCAGGTTGCTCTCCCGTTGGCTGTCAAGGGACGACTGCGACTTCTGAGTATCCTGCCAGCTTTTCATAGTGCAGGATGCCCCCTCTCCCACTACGTATGGGAGGGGGAATTCCGCGTCACCTGGCGGTGTAATGATTTACATGCTTAGCATCATAACAAATATATTTTCATTTAATAACTATCATTACATGAAGAAATAATATAATTTATTTATATATTATAATTGAAATTTAGTGTTTTTCTTTTCATATTTTCATTT
>JAPYZS010001362.1:0-23360 GCA_030522925.1 Trissolcus japonicus | reverse complement strand
ACGGTAATAATTTCTTTTTTATACATTATGTATTTATATTTAATATTAACCTGCAATTCCAGCTCCGTACTGGTGACCTTCTTTTCTTATTTTTGACCTTTCTTCGGCAGTTTTGGTCATTTTGAGGTTGCCAGTCCCCTTAATACGATAAATGTCAAATTAAAATGTTTTTTGCAATACCCCTAAGGATATAACTACAGAAATTCCGTTCTATTATTGTTATTAAGTATCACAATTTGTGAGATTTTTTGTACTTGACCACAAGTTATCATATCATTTACATTTTTTTTCGTACTCGGTCATGCATTTGAGTTTTACTGAATTAAATTGTGTTAACCCTTTTTAACTCATTGTATCTGTAGAGATACATTGAGCATTTTAAACTTTTGTGGATTTTTACTTTATTTTTATGACCTTTATCGCGATGTTTATGTGCTCATTATAATCATCTTTTCATAAAGTTGACAACTATTTCAAGTTCAATTAAGAAAATCACGTGAAATTTTTTCATTTGATCGTGCATTTTTATTCGATAAACAACAACAAAATTATATTTGAAATGTTCGTTTATAGTCGTTGTTCATTAATTTCATTGTTCATTTCTTGTCAAAAAAACCGACATCTGCTCAACATCAGCAATTACCATGTAGAAAAGACTGGCAAACGCGCCTAGCCTGGCAACGTACTGGCAAACAACCGTCGTCGGTTGATATTGATCCAGTACTTTTTTTACAACAGCGCCAGACCTGGGAATGTACCGTCGGCGACCGTTGGCAGTCGGTACTGGTCGAATACACAATTTTTGGGTCAGCGGATCTTGAAATTTGTAAAGAAATCGACGGTCAAAAGTCGGAGCCGACCCAATACAAAAACCATACTGATAAATAATTTTTAGTGAATGATAATCAGTTTTATGTGTTTTATCATCTTTTAATTTTGAAAATTAATTCTTCGTAAGTTTCAGCATTTTTTTATTTAATTTGACCAATTATAATTTTTGTCTTTAATTTTGAATTTTTAATTAATTAATATTCATATAATTTATAATTCAGCTTTTTAAAATAAACAAAATATTTATAATTTTTAAAATAATTTTTTTCATTTTATACGTTTATTAGATGGTACTGACCTCATATAACGTTTATAGAATAAAAGACTTGTAATAAACAGAGATCGATCAGTACCGATCGCCAGTACTGGGTCGGTACTGTCTAACAATTGTGATGTGAATGAGTGTCTATTTCATTTACATATCTCTTTCAGCAAGACGGATGGAGCAGTGGATTAAGTCGCCGACTTCGATTCCCGAGAATGCAGGATCGTTTCCCAGGCCCGACATAATTACTAATGTTTTTTCGCAAGTTTAAATTATCGTATCTTCACGTCATATGTGTATATACATAAATATCTCGATATGAATATCATGTATAAAAAACATTAATCAACATTATTTAAAAAATGTAAAATAAAAAAACATTTTGTTGGTCCATAACGAGTACCGATCGACGACCGCTGCCAGTACTAGACCAGTACAGTTTTGCGACGCTTGGCTGGCAGTACTGTGCCAGAGTAACACGTCGTTATATCCCATTACCGCCCCAACGTCCGACGACAACGGTCAGCCAAACGTCATCAGTACTCCGCCAGTACTCCGCCGTTTGTAAATTTCTACATGGTTAATTCAACGACTTACAGCACTCAATACCTAGAAAATGGCGTTATGTTGATATTTTCTACGTGTAGATGCACCACTTTCCTTTTTTTCTTTCGAAAAAACTTTTTGTAGCAGTAAATGTTCAAATTTAACAACAATATCACATATCTATGAGTTTAGGATACTACACTTGATTCACCCTAGTCTCTTTGATGAAAACGTAAAATGCGTAACAGCACCTGAAATAGCTCGAGCGCGTTGCGCAGATGATAAACGGCATACTTATAATTTCACGATTCACGCACTCAGATCGCATTAATAACGAGAGGAAATTTTTCTGGGTTCTGTGCGTGTGCAACGTTAGTTGCCACAGATCACAGCTAATTGAATGCTCGTGTGACCTTTACACCGCCAAACGTATCTTGGAATCGTTTTCACGCTGATTTTTGCCCGCGCCCATACGCCACCCCTTGTACCCTGCACGCCCCGCCGACACATCGGCCAAAGTACAGAGCGGCCACGCAGAATACCCGACTATATTACACTTGTGAGACAGAATGGCTTGAAGCTACGATAAGGCACTTGAGGCGTTATAAAGGGCCCTCTATGGTTATTAGAGATTATGACGGCGGTAATATCTCACTCAGCAGGCTTCCCGGTAATGTTATGGATGATGGTCAAACGCGCGTTTATTTCGCTTTTTCAACCGTAGTAAGACATTCTGATATGTTAAACGCAGATTAAGATAATCTGTCTCCAAAATGTACTCCCTTTTGATATGACTTGTCTAACCCAACTCAAACTATTTTCAAATTATTATTATTTTTCTCATCAAAAATAATATTAAGGAATTGTTCATATTGTTTTATTTATTTAAGAAATAAATAAAACAATAAATAATAAATGTTATTTTCTGAAAAAATGATGTAAATGATCATTCTCATTAATTCGTTTTAATTTTATTAATTTTTTTCAACGTTTTCTGTTATTTTGTTTTGTAAAAGGATAAAACAGAATACAAGGATTCGATGTGGGATCTGAGTACACGATTCAGTTGTATGGCATGCCAAATTGTTTGAGTTCTCATAAGATCACCGACGAGGTGCACGTGCATTGCTATTTTGCTACTTTCGAATGGACCATCACCTTTCACTAAACGTGAGGTGCACGAATAATGAAATCGTAAGGGCTTCATCGGAACAGCATGACATTAAGATCCAAAATGGTGTTCGTTAAATTCGGTTGAACAATTTATGTTATCTCAAGCAGAAAAAGACGTTCGTAATGCTACGTTGGCACGACGTTGGTAAAGTCGTATCGACGTTGTTCGACAACGTTCGCCAACATTAGGTAAGCGTTGGCATGTGACGCAACGCCAAGGTTGTATGCCAATGTTGTTCCTACGTCGTTTGTCAACATTCTCATTACATTGGATGCCTTCCTTGTTATTTTTTTGAATAATAAAAAAATATTTTTTATATTATTATATGAACAATTTATTCATATTTTAAAGATAATTATCATTTACGAAAATCCCCCTTTTAAAAAGTTGATGACACCCTGAAGTTGGATCCGCGGCCAATTCATGTCTCCTCGTTTATTTTTTGACAGGCCGGGTTGTTTACGTTCGACGGGTGGCAAAAATGTGACATTTCGGGGCGGGAATAAGTGTGTAATTAGTCGTTTGATTAGAAGTGTGATGATGAGCCGTGTTCATTGTAAGTTCTGTTTGTTCGATAATGTGACGGTCCAACGGCGATGCCTGATAGTTCATTTTTTGACAGGCCAGACAATTTACATTTAGTTCCGTCAGGAAATTTGAGAATCAAAACACAGGCGTGCGCGCAGCGCGTGCCAAAAGGTATTTATATTTTTTGTCAAATTTGAAAATTTGATGGGGGAGAGTGCGCGAAGCGCGCTCGACATTCTAGTCCATTTTTAAAAAGTTGATGAAAGGCGGAAGTTGGCCGCGGGTTGGACCTTTGGCCAAGTTCGCGTGTCCAACTTTTATTTTTTGACAGTTTGAAATTTTGTTGACAGCTGAGAATGTGTAGTTAAAAACTGGAAAATAACAAATGACCATGTGGCGCGCGCTTCGCGCGATCCACTCTCTATTAGTTATTAATAGCCACCTCTCTACTAGTTATTGATATTTTCAAGTAGGTAGAATTTTTTTATCGTTGCCTTGGAAACGAACCCTCGCCCCCGAAGCGGTAGTCAGCGTCTCTGACCACTGCTCCATTCACTGTGTAAATTTCAGTCATCATTATGACCAACACTTATCGTCGATTTTTTTCAGTTCAGAATCACATACACTGAAAAAAATGCAACTACTTTGGCTGGGAAAATGAATGGTAAATTAGTTTAGAAAATTTGTTCCAAATCTTCAGAAAAATCTTACTACAAAAGCAAAATTTTTCTGCTATATTGGTTAGTGTTCAATCACTGCCGAATTTGCACGATTTCCATACAGTTTCGGAAATATGATGGTGCAACTGGACACCGCGCGCGCCCTTTCTCCTACTTGGTCGTCCAAATTTCAGAAATACAAATTTGCTCGGATACATTGTCGAATTGGCTATGATCCTCTGCAAATTCAGTACGGTGCAATTCCATTGCTAAGTGGTTGAATTTCGAACTATTTTAGTTCGAAAAATTCCACATATTAATAGCTCGAACTTGTTTCGTCCTATAATAGCTATATTTTTTCAGTGTAGAATATCTAATATATTTAAAAATTTTATAATCATCATAATATAATTATATAATTTTTTTTAAGATATTTATAAAAATATATTTCTTAGTATTCATAAAATTCATTCATTTTTTCTAAAATTTGATCTGATTTAATGAACTTCAAGACAAGTTATTACATTATAATAATAATAATTTAGAATTTAAAAAACTGAAAATTAATGTTTATGTGTCAACGTAATTTTTGTTTCTTTTTTCCTATTACAATTGATAAAAAACAAATTCTATGTCGTACAGGAATGTACGAACTTCTACGATGTCCCTACATTGTTCGCTGACGTTGAAAAATAACGTTGAGTAAATGCTGGCAGAACAACTGAAGCAACGTTCGTTCCATGTTGGCCCATCATTGGCTGCCAACGTCAACGCGCTAGCATTGATTTGACATTGTATACACAATCAATCCGACGTTCGTTCATCGTAGTCTAGTAACGTCGTCTGCCGACATTGACCCAACGTTGGAACAATTACAAAGTCGTCTACATGTTGGCACTTTCTGCGTGGGATGCTATCACATTGTTTTCTTAAATCAATTAAACTTTTGTACTTTGAAAAAACACTGAAATTACTATTTGACATTACAATCGGCAATAACAAATTAAATTCGAGAACAAAAAAAATGGTAAATAAATACTAAACGGTTTAATTTATTTCATGAAACCATGATTCAAGAGGGTGCTCAGTATTATGGTGTGCTGCAAGTTGTTTCGCACGACATTTCTCAACGTGTGATTTTTACAATTCCATTCAATTCCTAGTAATGTCTAATCATAAACCACCAACAGAGCAAGTGTCTCCCGAAGACCGGTCGTTTAGCAAAGAGAAGCAATAAAATAATTTATTCAAAACCCATGTACATTTTTATCTGATTTCGTAATTTCAATACGGATGCACGTTTGAACTATCTTCATCGCGCGACACTTCATTTGGCTCTCTGTCAGTGCAACAAATTAGGATGCATGAACTTCGTGGGGCCTAAAGAATCACATGTTATGCATAAAGATGTACTTTATGCGCGGTCGGAAGTACACTGCTATTCTTTGTCTGTCTCACCTTACATCTGCTCCAATTTTGTTTATTAATTTGCTGACATTGAATTAATTGTCCGATCAAACAAATACACAAGCTATTATAGCTTATAAATAAACGATCAATCATCGTTTTTCCCACGTATTCTATATTTTTATTATGTGTACCTAAAAGCTCTTACAAGGCTAATTCATCCTCTCATTACTGATTAATTCTGGCAAAGCCCAGAGCAAAACTAATAAGGACGTGAGTATAGTACACAATATTTAGAATGAGAGTTTTAATGAGATGGAATGACGCGGAATGATGATAGGGAGTAGCTTTTGTGCCCGAGTCATTATCGTCATTAGGAGTAGCTTAACACTAGAAATAATGGCAGCTGCAAATGTTTCTGTTATCTAATTATTATTTGTAAAGAGCAACCTGCCGAATTGAGCAATTAAGCAAGTATTATTCAATTCGGGGGATAATAAACCCAACAGTTGAGATCCCCTTACATGCTGCAACATACAATTAGAGTTTAATGTGGCAAATAATTAATTTTAACGAGTATAGATACCAACATTTTTTAATACACTGAGAAAAATGGACTGTTGCTCGAACTATTGGAAGTATTGGTGTTGAGTTGCAGTCCTAGATTGTAAAAAAAAGTTAAAGACTGTTCTGTGTTCCAACAGTTAAGACTGTTGTTTCAATAGTTCAATTTGTCATTAGAACAGTCTAGTTCGTTATATAAGTATATTTTACCCGCGCGGAAAAAAAATCTATGGCTGGGTCTGTAAGTAAATCTCTTGAATCGCTATTTTTTGCAATCACTATTCCATAATATTTTTTTAGTTTTTTTACCTTCGATTGTCTGATCTATGGGAGTTCACTGGGAGATGGCAACAATCGCTGCCTCGAGGCAGCGATCTCCCAGAGATATCCCAAAGGTTCACCCATAGACCCAGTTATAGATTTCTTTAACCCTGAGATAACAAGTCGGACTGTTGTGCTAACAGTCTAGAATATTAAAGAAACAGTACTAATCTAACTTTCCAGACTGTACCTTTCGCACTGTAACCTCAACATCCCTGGTACAAAAAGTTGTAATTCGAATTGTCCGACTTGTTAGTAACTAACTAGACTGTTGTAATAACAAATCGAACTGTCAAAACAACAGTCTAAAATGTTGGAACATAAAGTAAGTTTGAACTGTACTTTTTTACAGTCTAGAACTGCAACAACAACAGTTCAGATAGTTTGAACAACAGTCCCTTTTTTTAGTGTACATACATACATTATATAGTGTTCATTTTATAATACAAATTAAAGTAAAAATTACCAAATTTGTGATTAAAAAAATCGCTGGGGAAGTTTTTTCGCCCTATCGTAATGAAAATTGCTAGCGACTCCTCGTAATTGCAATCTCTTGTGCCATCACCATTCAGCAACTTCATTTGGTCGCATTATATATATCGTTAAACGGAGTGCCATTGTATCTACAGGCAATTATAGATAATCTGGAGACTATCGATTAAATTTCACGTAATAAATAATATCTACACGCCGAATAATAACACAATCACGGTCGATATTTAACTCTCAAAAAACCACATGTCGATCGGTTCGATATAACCCAGCTTGGACGCACTGCCGCAAGCTCTCGTACGGCTGTCATTGGCTTATATTCGACAAGATTTATTTTGACATCAATAGTGGTAACATCTATAATTAAAATTAATCATAGATTGTTTATATGACCTTTATAATAACGAGAACGAGCTTTAGATTAGGAACATCGATAAGTTTAACTTGTTTGCTATTGAAAAACATGCTTCAGTTTGTAATTCATTTATGATGACCCAACAACTCGGTAGTAAAATTTGTACATTGATTTCATATTTTATTTCAGTGCATTTCATGAATAAAAAAAACATTGCTGTGTGAAAAAAGAAACGAAATGAAACAAAAAATTTTTGATTGACATACAGAATAAATTTCAATTGCTTATTGTTCTTTACTTTTTCGATAGACTGTAACAACACAATACAAATTTCGATCGAACCCTCTCTTGTCTCTGACGTAATATATTTCACATAATTGGAATAACTGCTGGCGCTCAAAAGAATGCGTCTCATAGTGATCCACGTCTCATTTCGCCCACGTCGCATTTATACCTGAGGCGATCTTGCGAATGATATGTTGTATGCCAATAGTCGCTACAGCTCTATGAGTGTACTGCTCTGGAAGACTTTTCTCTTCAAAAGGTCTCTTCACATGCCTCATTTCTCTCTATTTTTACGTGATACTTGTCTTATTTAATATCATGACCATTCTAATTCAAATTAACTCCGCTTTGAAATTTCTTTTATGATTGATTTTAATTTTGTTGAATCAAAAAAAAATGTAAAAGAACTTATACCAAAGATATATCTAAGAGTTGAAATTATTATGATTGAAACCACGTGGGCTGTGTTGTTTTTCTCACGTCTGTATGTTTATTTTCTTCCGATTCGTAGATTTCTGCGGCTCGAAAGAAGTGCCGCGCAGTGTCCACGTTTAATTGTTTGTGCAATAAAATTCTTCGGCGCAATTAAAAGTTTAAGTGCCCTGCGTTAGAGCATGTTTTCTCGCTGTTTGTGGTAATTTAGCTGAAGGTCTATTTCACCGATGCCCTTTAGTGCATAGCGCTGAGCGTTAAATGTCCGTCACAGACGGTAACTACTTTTATCGTTCCATCAAACTATAAAATAAATAAAAACAAATATAATGGCTGATGTTCTTACGCTTCGAATAGAGATTGTACGAGTGCGATGTGTATTATTGAACAAGATTCAACTAAAAAAGTTTCGCAGAATGCCTCGCAGTGGTGTTTTCATTGAAACTGAAGCCTTCAGAATTTTGTACGATGTTAATCAACTATTTTCATTGATAAATTCCCCATTTAGATCTGATTTACTTCTTTAAATTAATAAAATCATAAGGAATTTGTATACGGATAGAAAAACACCATCGAAATTTACTATGATTCTCGGCTATAAGTTTCATCGAGATTTTCCGGCTTAAACTAAATCAGGACTTTGACATGACATACCCGATTGGATTTTTACTTGGGTCACGTCAAAATTACCTCGATTGACCCTATATATATTTAATGTATATTTTCAGTAACCTTATACAGAGAGAAATTTGTGATGAATTTCTTATATTTTTTGTGTTGCGAAGGCTGGTGAGGTCGAACTGAAACGGGTGAATACATAAAACATACAAGAAAAGTGAGTTTGGAGACGCCACTATAAAAGTAAAACAAAAAATCATAAGGGCGGATCGGTTTGAAAAATCCCAAAAGAAATGATAAATAATTTAGTGATTTAACATTTTGCTACACAAATTGTGTAACCTCTGGTCATTTAAAATTTAGTTGAACGCTCGAGTGTTTTTCGTGAAACTTTGTACACTTTTAAATCACACACGTACGATAAATAGGCTGGCTTTTACAAAAAACGCTTAAGTGTTCGACTGATTTTCAATTGATCCGAGGTTACTAAAAATTGTATAGTGTAGTAAATTTGTTTACTGTGTAGTAAAAAAGATCATATATTGTCCATATATTGACAATAGATCGACAATATATTATTTTCAGCAAATTATAAATTGCAGCAGACATAAAATAGATATTAAAGAATATCAAAAAATGTCACATTTAAATTCCGCCTGAATAATAATTCTAATATATTAATTTAGGTTTCTGGAATTGTATGAATATTCAAGAAATGTTATTTAAGCGGACATAAGCAAAATATATTGTAAAAACGCTTGGAAATTTCAGTGCTAGACAAAATTATTGAATTTTGAATGCATAAGTGCTCGCGTTTAATCTATGAAACAAGAAAAATTAACGAAAATATAAGATCAAAAAAATTGATTTCCAATTCATAAAGTGAAAAAATTTGCTAACTTTAGCTAACTCGTTAGCTAAACTAGCTAAGAAGCCATGAAAGAGAAATAAGATTCATATACTGCCATGTTAACCTCGCCGAGTGAAATACAATTTTTTAGCGCTCTAATGGACATTAAAAATTTATATGGTATATTTACGTTGTTTTTGTAACTGTTAACATTGCATTCTTTAACCATTGAACGGTTAACATTAGTAAAGTGGTTTTGTATTACAGATTGAATTTTTCTTTGAGTTAATTTTTTCGAGTCTTATTTACTCGTGAGTCTATCAGTGTGGTACGGAAAGGTAATCCCTGGGCCGGGAAAGTGTCGCGACAAGAATGACTTGGGAGTGAAAGTGCACACACGAGTCTCGATCAGCATATACCTTCCGGGTGTGATTGCCGTTACACAACACAATCTTATTGGGACGGTCGCTTCGGCTGGAAAACGTTCTCCTGTCGAACTCGTCGGCCTTTGTTTTGAAGATGTGTGCTAATTGCATCCTCCAAGGAAAGTCAGCGAATTCTATTCTTGAAAGCGAGAGGCAACGCATTGTTCTTTTGCTTGTCGAACAAAACACTGAGTTCTCTCATAAAATTTTGACCGAATCGACAAAAAACTTTCGACGCGCGTGTGATTTATGAGAGACCAGGCGGTCAACGGAAACCCTGGATGGCAATTTAGTGAATTACTACTTCGTCCGCTCTTCATCGCTTTATTTGGATCATCTAGAGGCGCTTATTAAACCCGAATTACCGCGTTTTGTTATTTTTTAAGTGATCCTTGAGCGTTCGCCCCAAGGCCACCGATTGTAACACTGATGAAGACATTGACGTGTGATTCCAAACCGGAAATATCGCAGCCTGCGCTAAAGTATAAAGGATCACTTCCACAAAACTGAATTTTTTTTCGGGGATAGTGAAGATCGTGTTAATGTATTTAGATTCAGAAAAGATTTTTGGAGCATTAAAAATCTATGAAATCAGGAAGTAATACATCAATAAATATACACTGAGAAAAAAAAACGGCAAAACTTGCTGAAAAAAGGCAAAAATTGCTTCCTTCATTTCAAGTAGAAATCATTTCAATGTCAAGCGATTTCTGCTTGACTTTTGAGTTGTTTAGACTCAAGTGGGAAGTTCCTTTACCGTGTTAAGCAGAAACTACTTGACAATTTTGAGTTATTTCTACTGGACCATGAAGTTACATGTACTGGACGCCATCTACTTTTTTCAGTTAAAACAGCATGCCTGTCAAGCAGAATCTGCAGTTTTTTTTCTCAGTATAATAAAACAAAATATATTCTTTAAATTTCAAAGATTTATGTATTTTTCAATTTTTCAATTTATATAAGTAATATATGTTTCATATATGAGCCATAAATGGTACCATTTATGTGTCAAATATAAATCCCTAAATGAATTTATTAAAACAAATATCCATAAATATCCACGTAACATTTCTGGAACATATATAAAACATCATGGTAGGTATCCACAGTTAAAAAGTTTATGACAGCATTTAAGTTGGCCACGGGTCGACCGTTGGCTTAAACGTGCGTCAACGTTTAATTTTGACAGTTCAGTTTAAGAAGAATAAAATATATACGGCCGCGCGTAGCGCGCCTTAGACAATCTAGTCCGTCCGTATATATAAAGTTGGTATTATCGTGAAGTTGGATATGCAGCCAATTCACGTGTCATCGTTTATGTTTCATTGACAGGCGTGTTTGTTTTGTTTGATTTGATTGACCAGATATTTGACAGTTTCATATGAGAAATTATTCAACGAGCACGTAGCGCGCCCTTGAAATCTAGTAACATAAATGGCATATGACATAATATATACGTATGATCTATTAGAAACAAAAATTTCTAATAGAATTTCATTTTCAATAAAAGATTTCACATTAGATATGCATCACTATATATGTTTCATGTGGCACATAAACGGCAATAAATAGGGTCATCCGGGGTAAGAGTGACACATTGGGGTAAATGTGACATGTTGGGGTAAATGTGACACATTAAATAATTTTTTGGACATTCGTAATTTTCATCTTTTTAATCAACCTCAAGAATCATTATTGATTTATAAACGTATATAAACAATTAAATTTGATGAAGCATTTATTAATTTATATAAAGTATGAGGTGTCGCATTTACCCCAAAAAGTCACTCTTACCCCGATTGACCTTATGTATCATTTATGGACCATAAATTCTGCGTACATAAATTTTTACTTGGGTGGTTTTACCCCCTGGACAAAGGAAGTGCAGCCCTGCACACTTACCACGTGAACCACCTGAGACCACTGCCCTCTACTGCCAAGAGCAGTACATCATCCTTGTGATTGATTCGTTTTTCAAGTGTATGGCTGTACGCCATAATATCAAAATCATTAGCTAAAGCCATAAACCAACTCAAGAAGCTCAACATAAAGAAACTCAAGAAGCAGACAGGGAGAATCATTTTGGACCGAGGCACGGTCTGAACCTCGAAGGAATTCGAGAACTATACTGTGGAACTGAAAAGATCAAGCATATATCCCGATCTTGAACAAAATGTCATCGCGAAAAAACAACTGATACAAGCACTTGAGCAACTGTGCAATTGTGGCTGAATTCGGCTCAGCACAGAAGTTTGGGCTTGAAACGTTTCCGTATCATTTTTGGCGTGACATCGAGGACTTGAGGATTGAATGGAGAGGCCCAGCGGCTGCAAGCAGGTGGTCCTGTGCTATTACTATCTGAAAGGCAGTGCGTCTTAACCAGAGTCGAAATAACTCAGAAAGACTACGCACTTGAAAGATGTTAGAATAATCCTATCATTGATACTTTCCAACTGATGGCAAACCACTACCCCGCAAAGTCCATACCCAATTGGAGGACAGATTACTCGATACTTATTGTGCACTCCGAGCAACCTTAGCTTAGAAACTTTTGTAGTCCTCTGCCTTGCGTATCGCTATTATTACGTTCGATACTGATAGTGGTGTCCGGTAGTTGCGGATGAGACCCAAAGGTCCTTACCGTCGCCCTTTTGCCCCGCTATCCTGGCCACTAATTCAAGCAAGGGAACAGGTCGAAGCGGCTGCAAGCAGGTGGTACTGTGCTATCACTGTCTTAAGACAGCACATCTTGGCCAGAGTCCATTTAGGCTCAAAAACACTTCTCACTTATAAGGTGTTGAAGTAATTCATTGTCATCAACAATCGCGGAAACGTCCACAGATTTTGTTTCTTATCGCATCGCTTTTCGATCTCAGCCAATCGCTCTTCTAGGGGAGAAAGAATCTCTAAGTTCTTTTCTAACCCTATTGTTGGAATGGGAACCTAGTTGACTAGCTACTTGACGTTCGATTAAGAAAACTATCCCGAGCGGCACAGGAGTCCCGATTTTGTCATGATTAGACCCGAAACGCAATCAGAACAAATATTCACACTTTTTTTTTATTTGTCATTATCACCCTACTTTCTTAAGTATTCTTACTTGAAACAAGCTACGGTACTCACTTATAAGTAGTTCAATTAAATATATTATTAATGAAAATAAATATGAAAAGTGTTATAATCACGGAAATATTTTATTAAAGATTTTTATATTTATGCACGACCAACTCGACAGGAGGCGCTACTCGCAGCGGCACTTATTGAGTCCCAGCCAATCCATGTCAAATATTTTTTTCACTGATACAATTAAATATTGTATCAACTTTTAAATTTAAAATTGATTTTTCACTAATTTCTATCTTCCTCAACTCAAATTAACAAGTTTTTGTGTTTAAATGTAAATAAAAATTGTGTAATGCGATGTGATACGATTGAGACATGATTTGCCCCGATTCATCGGGTCTCCGGCGGCGCCAGAGACAAAAAGCTATAAACTTTGTTAAACAACGTGTTGTCTTCTTGCGAACACGGAATGCAATGAAGTATAAGACGAAAGGACGGAAGATGCCACCTACCCCTGTTTCTTTTTTAAGGGAGAGTTTTGAAAATGTCTTGTCTAAACGCGTGTGGAGGCACAAGTACAACTATTTATATATTTATTCACCCGGACGGGGCCTCCGTTATAATTCCGTTCTATTATTATAAACTACCATATTTCGCTTGATCACATATTTAGTTTTATTTGTGTACTTGGTCATGATTTTTAGTTTTACTGAATTTTCGGTTTTACCATTAAAAACATTCTTAGGAAATAAAGGTGAAGCATTCTAATATGGGTGAGTATATGCGTGTAAAGTACCGAGGTATTAGTTTTAATAATGAAGAGTTTGCTTATACTGTATATATATGTTTTTGATTTGATTTCATTTAAAATAAACAAAAATTATTTCGACGAAACAGAAAAAGAAAGAAATGTCTTCTTAAATTAGATTTGATCTTCAAACTTCAAACACATCAACAAAACGCTATTAAAAATAATAGTTTAGAAACAAATTAATGTTTTTGTACATGAAAAAATGTTTGCTATTCAAAAAGTGACTCTTCAAACATAATTTTTAAAATATTATTATTCGCGATGAAGACCAAGAGTAATACTAAATTGGAAATTTTAATTTTCTCTAGGATCATTCGATGCAATCAGCTAGGAAATGACCGGGTCATTGGAATGAAAAGTTAGAAGAGTGATAGCAGAGCAAAATGAAAAACTTCGTAACACATATGTATCTTGAAAGGGTCACGACAGCAGACTATCTATTCTTTTGTTGTCAGATAAAATTGAAAAGAGTTTTGCAATTCTTCTGCCAACGCGCGTGAGGAATTTTGATATGTACACTGTCCCTTCTCGTCACGAAATAATAAGCAGCATGGCTTGCTTGCGCCAAGGCTGCTTCGATAATAATCCGCTTAGTGGCTCAGCGTTGAATTAGGCTCTGTGCGAAGGAGCAAGAATGGCGCGACGGCTCTCAAGAATCGACGGCACAAGTTCATTACCGATCGTCTTGTTGTTCGAGCCGCCGTTGCGATTACTTTTTATGAATCAACTACGCGCGGAGACATAAAAAACGAATCTGTTAAAATTTTCGCATCACAAGTTACCTTCCTGGCGCCAGCGTGCAATCAGATGTGATGAGCAGAAATTCGACCAGACATTCCTTTCGAAAATCCTCCTCTGACGCGAAGCAAAAGCGACAATCAATCGGCAATCTGGTACTCACCTGAAACAAAGAATTATTTTTATTAGTATACTACGTTGTTGCAGTACTTCTCATCCGCGTGAGAACTTCCCAACCTTTCTATTAATTGTGTGTTCCATGGTTATATAATTAGAAATTAAAGAACTGCTCGATGAGGCAACAGGAAAAATATATGTGCACCGTTTGATTGTTCTAGAAAAAGTTATTACGTCTACCATCTTTTTTGAGAAGTTGCTTAGCAAAACAAGGAGTTCTTGAAATTTTGTTCATCACGATAATGATCACAGCATATGAGCTGTATAGTGTACGGCAATCAGTTTTTAAGTTCAATTTTGCATTAAATTTATACGTGTAAAATTAATATTGCAGAATTTATTTTTCATATTCAAAGTGCAAATAAATTCTTTTTTAATATACTTTTAACAAAAAAAATGTAGTACCAACGGTTGCTTTAGCCGCCATATCCACGCAATGCCCGTTGAAATTATTTCTCTCGTGTAATAGTTTGCAAGAATAGACCCCCTAATTAAATATGACACTCATTATTGTAATGCGAAAATCCAAAAAAGTCAGTAAAACTGAAAAGCATGGCCAAGTATGAAAAAAATGTACATACATTTAAATATTAAAGGTCGTGATATCAAAATTGGTTGCGGTCAAGTATGATTTTTTATCATTTTTATTAATCGTACCAATAAGAAAATTTACAAATTTGAAAAAACTGTAATCAAAAGAAAAACAAATAAATACAATTTTGATGACGTCATCCGGTCGTTAAAACCAGAAAATGAAAAAAAAATTTACGAAATTTGATCTTACGTAACTTGTTTCAATTTTGATCGATTTTAGAAAATTTTTTTATATTCATCAGCTCGGCGCCAGCTATCCGGAGAATACATAAGAAATGGGCTAACGAAGAGGATTAACCTCATTTTAGTACGTCGAAAAGTGTAATTTCCTGTCATAAGAAGACACTGCAGTGCCTCATATTTTTTAATACTTGGCCACAGACACTGCCATGTCTTCTGAAACATTATTTTTATTTGTATACGATGCACTGCTTCGCCTCACTATAATGCTGATCTTTGTTTATGTTCATTATTTGTTTGCATTACGTTACAAGTGAATTCTAGAAGCACGAAAACAATAAGTCGACATAACGATTGTATAAATAGGTGTATGCTGAGTATATACCGTGAATAAAATAGCCGAAAAGCCATTGCAACTATTTTGCTTGACAATAAAAATAACCGTATAACCGTAGTCAAGTAATTACAATAACAATAAACACCGGGCTTTCTGTCATAACGGTACGGTAACGGCGCGCATGAATAGCTCCAAACCATGGAGAGCTGAAGGCATGCAATGAATACTAAGACGCGTTGACAATTCGCGATGAGTGTGTTTCGCACGTGCAAGAAAAAAGAGCCAATGCCCTTCAAACGAAAACGCCGTGATAAATCTCATGAGTGTCATCATTAGCGAAAAGCCCAGACCGGGCTCGCCAATTATTCCGAGCACGATCTCATCCTCGCGGCTAGCTGTTTACTTTACATTCGTATCAAATTCGACGATAAATTCTGAAGCGCGCGTTTTCACGTCTCACGTTACAATCAAATATATATCGCTTTGGTGGAATGTGATGAAACCTGTGGGAGAACCTTCGGTTGATATGGACTGATATGGACGATTCATACTGATTTAAAAAAATTAAAATCTAAAAATTAGATAAGAGTTCTCTCCTTGATATTAAGTAAGAATTTTAAACACTAATTATTGTTTTTTTTTTTTTTTTTTCTTTTCTTTTGTAATACTTTTAAGATTTGTCGCAAGGGAGTAAACGTCAACCAAAGTAGCATAAAACATCAATATAGAGTTATTTCATTGCTAGGTGGATAGGTCGCTAGTGCGCGTAAAAATTTTCCGTGAAGATCGTTATCAGTGGCGCACGGATTCTTATAAATGCATCGTGCAAGATGGCAGCGTGCACACACAAGTCAAGAGGGGGCGCACATGCTGAGGGTAAAAGAGCAATCTTAGTAGCATAGTTGCACGCACATTTTCAGTTCACAGCCTTGACTTTCCCTCTGTCTTTGTCAACAAAGTCCATCCGGCACAATTATACGTGTGGAGCCATCCTAGTTAAATTCAAAACTAGATGTAATATAATCCCTACTGCAGTGGGGATTATATATTGTAAACCAACCAACGGGTATTCGCCGTTTGAAGATTGCGCGCTTACTATTGGGCCTTTTGATAGCTATTTGTTTCCTAACAGTCTGTTCAGATTAGGGCCAAGTCAGACACCCAATCATTGTCAACCAATGTTAAACCATGCTTGACCCGACGGTAAAGTTGGCCAACGATCGACCATCATGAGGGTTGGTATATAAATGGGCCAAATGATTTCTACACTTAAATCTTGGGACGCAATTTTAGTCTCAGATATTTTGCCTGGGACACAACGAAGTGATACGAACAAATTTTACGGACCGTTAATTAAAACCCTCTAAACTAAAATTTGCATACGTGTCATTTGTGACAAAAGCAAAACATGGTAAAATGTACATTCCTAATGGATGGATTCAAATTTTATTGATTCATTGTATAATCAGTATAACATTGCCTAACCCGGCGTAACATAATTTTATAAAAAAAATATATTCATGAAAAAAATATAACAATAGTTTTAATTACTCTCAATTCAAAAATGTTTTGAAAATCTGTTTATTTAATTGTACAATTCAACTCATGCTATTAATTCATTTATTTCCAAATTTCCAAACTAAAAAAAAATTTTTTAGATTAACCGTCAGATTAATTAACGAAACTCACTTTGACTCAACATAGACAAGTATTGTAATGCGAATCTCTGATTCGTTTCTATATCATCATTCTGTAAATCTGAATAATTGAACATTTCACTTTTTTAGAGAGCAGATTTAGAGAGCACTCAGTGCTTTCTCAGTGATGTGAGTCAAAAAATTGTATTGGCGTCACTGATAGATGTGGTATACATTAGAGGCGTACACATCACTCAGTAATTTCGAAAGGAAAATTTTTTTTATCACATCACTCAGTAATGTACAGTAAAGCAACCAGTGTTGAATAGTTTTCTCCGTGTATCTATATATGTTTATCTAAAAAAATAGTCAATAAATTTTGCTCGGGTTCACTGGACCTATATGCTTTAGAATAGCATTATTCTGAGATATGAGTAGTTCAGGGTTGAGGAATTTATACCATATATCTTGATATTATGTCGAGGATCAAAAAATATAATATTCACCTTGAAAAAGTTTCGTCGACATCTAATTTTCTGCCAAGAGTTATATTGTTTATCTTTCGAGTTCAAAGTTGGGCACGTTTCTCTTCTAAGATGTCTTACACTTTCTAGCGCTAACATTCAATATTTCTTTGTCCACTCGAGTGCTGATCGATTCATTTATTTATATTAAGATCAGCGATATGTTTTCCTGAACAGTGAGCAGAGTCTACATTACAGAAGGGAAAGTCTCGGGGTTGACATTACTTTCTCTCAGAGTCACCATTGTCCGCTGCGAATTTCCCGAAAAAAAGGAACGCTGGTAATTTCGTAATCCCGTTTGGCAAGATGACGTGATTTTTTTTATCTATCGCGGCATCTCACGACTAAAAAAAGGCAGTGTATGTTTGAAACCGCGCACGGCGGCAGGCTATCTGAGCAGGATCTAGCGAACCACATCGAATCTAGTTTTGAATCCCTGATATAATAGTTCACGAAGTTGCATCACGCTCCTTTGTTATTGCAGAAAGATAGCGTATCTCGCGACGACTACAATCGACGCGTTTTTCTTTCATTAGATACCTATTGATTCGTCGGATTCTCATTGAATTTTAAGGGAGCAATGAATGGGGGGATTCAATAGGAAGTGATTCAACGTTATTTTATATTTTTTGGTGGTAACGAAAAAAGGCGCACAATCGCGCCGGCCGCGGCTATAGCCAGTGAAAAATCTTGGAGATGCTTTCCCTGCAGTTCCACCGATACTAGAAAACCTAATTCGGAGCATTGTAATACATTGCAACAGAAACTCGTTAATTGCTACGCTAATATCAGTGACAAAGAGTGGTGACGGGGAGTGGTAATTTCGTATTGTTTGATCATTTTTCTGGGCTGGATTCAACTTCCTATTACGTTAAAAAGACACAATGGAGGTTTTTCGACGATGAATCTTTTTACGCCTCGAAAATGTTTTGGTTAAGGCACCATTGCCTCTCATTTCTTTATTAATCATCATCATCTATATATTATTTAATAAATTATCAAAGATTTGAGGCAATATTCTTTTACTCCATTCGTTCATACATTTTATTCATTTCTATTTAAAATTATTTAATCTCAACAATTTTTATAATTTAATTATGATTACCATAAAGCGAAAATTCTTGAAATACCCTACTCTAACCAATGCGTCATGATAGAAAAAACTAAAAACTATCTCGAAAACTAAACTTCGATTTATCTCGACAATTTACTCTGCAATTAAATTAAAAAAAAATCATGTGTTGTCGTGTCAACTATGCGAACGGATTCTCGAAATTTTAAGGAATTCTTAATTTTATCGATTGGTGGATTTTTTACTTTAAATATCGATTCAAATTGACTCGCGGATGAAATGAGCCGATAAGAAAAGAGGAATGAAAGTGAAATTGGCTGATTCAGATTCGAATCGATACATAAAGCCAATTCACAATGCTATACTCCTTTTCTCTGTAGCAAATATAATATAAAACTAGTTGATAAGCGCGCTACGTGCGTCTGACGGATTTTGGATTAAAAATTGAACACTGTTCTTATAAAGAAAACAATTCATATCTCACAAAAAAGCATAACATAAATATTTTATTATTTTAATAATAATTCAATAATTGATTGATTTTGTTTATGTTTAGATGGTATACTCAAATTTTTTAGAACAATACTCTCACTATAATCTTGTGCGTAATGCGATCCAGACATTTTTTTTATTATAGAAAAATAAATTTTATTTGTATAAAAAAATTATAGAAGATAATTATTTCTATATTATTTCTATTGTAATTTCAATATAATATTATTTCTACATTATATAATAAGATAAAATCTGTGGTTGACAGGAAAAACGAGGTAAGTGTGTACGGAATCCTTATACAGTTACCTCGTTTTTCCTGCAACCCACAGAAATATCCCACTTTTTTATTAGGAATAAACTCAGAAAACACTCGGAGAAAAAATTATTTGAATGAACCTAATAAATGTTTATTAGGTTCATATCCCAATAAACTTTATTCAATTTAACTTGAATTTATTAGATTTAAATAAATTTTTCTCTGAGTGTAGAATTTAATAAAGACAATAAAGAAATAAGAATTCAATCTTGGCCCTCAAGAAATCAGTCCCGGGTGAAAATAAAAGGATTTTTGCAAGATTAAGAAAGAATCTCTCGGAGACTGATCCGATGAACTCTTGGAAATATCAGATTCTCATGGTAACACTATAAAGACCCCATCATCAGGATCCTCGTAATAAAGATCCTAGTAGAATCTTTAAAGGATTCTCATGTGATCTTCAAGCCGACTCTCGATGGGGCCTTAAGAATCGTTTAAGTATTATATCCTAAGGTAATCCATGAATGATCACTCACTTTCAAATATTTTGATACTTTAAGAGTTTTTATGAATTTTTTAACTTTAGATTTACTAGAGGTCCTGGAAAAAATGATCTTACAAAGATCAAATGGAGATCTTCAAGGATTCCAGTGGGATCTCTATCTCGGGGATCCTGAAGTAGTTTCTATGAGTTTTTTATAGGATCCTGATTTTTCCTTTTTTAGGATACTATCGTCTCAGTCTCCAAATATAGCAAAAATAATGTTCTGAATGAAATGTCTTTGTAGTCACTTTTTAAACATTTCAAAATGTCTTCCTATCTCATTAATATTGTAGATATTTTGGAATATTCAGAAAGTGGCTACAAAAACGTTTCATATAAAACATTATTTTTTGCAATGAAGGATTCTTTTATAATCTCTCAAGAATCCTCCAATGAATGCAATTATCGATACGATTCGATACGTAGAGCCAATTCACTGCTGTCATCAACTTTTTCTTTATATAATAACATGATAATATTAGGATATTAGGATTAGGTTTAGGATTAGGATTAAGATTTAAGAGATGAGTTTCTAACAGTGTATATAATAAATTTGTATATGATGAATGGCTAGTATTAATATTCTTTCTAGAATTTAATGAGTAAATATCAAAAAGTAAATTCGTAACAAAACATGTTTAATTTTATAGACGCTATGAAAATATAAATCTTGTACAAAATGAAGTAACGGTTGAAAAATATCACCGAAGGATGAATGTAGGTGTCCCTATATACAGGAGAGGGTGACGCACAGTAGTGTCTGAAAGAAAGCTATTTATACGACTGAGTGCACCGACTGTCCGGCTGAACGAGTTCCTCAATAAGGCCACAGGTAGGCTGAATCGGCGTGATTCAGCGATGATTTTTCCACGTGGACCAGACGACGGCTCTCTATTTTGTCGCGTCGCTGATGCTGAACTGCGAATCGCTTGTTGTCACCTTGATCATACGGCAACTGTCTCTCCCGCGCTAAACAACCTTTGAAGGCAAGTTCGAATTTTCAACTTTCCACACGTGTAACGATCCGACCGCCAGACTACTGAATTTTCCAGCTTCAGGAATTGCCTCGTTATAAAGATGAAACCTCACGGAAAAAAAATATATTTTGAAAATATACAAAAAATATATTTTTTCTATATAAAATATATAGCGGCAATATGGAGAATATTTTTTATATATTTTTTTTTATAAATTTCATTATATAAATTTATGAAATATTAAATAAAATATATTTTTTATATACAAAATTTATAAAAAGCGGCAATAATGACTATAAAATGAAATTTATTTTAGTGAAAATATTTTTGATCGTGAGGGAAACGAGCTTTTACGAATGACGTCGATTCAATTCAAGTAATTATGTTTGCCACAAAAAATTATTTGGAATTCATTTTTTATTCAGTCATTTTAATTTGTAAGAAGATAAAAAAATATTTCAACACAGTGTCTTTTTATTCGTTGTTTGTGTTGGATTGTAAAAAAATGTACTTGCATACAAAGTAGGAATTTTACGCCTCTTTTTCGATGAACATTACAAGCAACTCATAAAATATTTGCAGAACTTCTCAAATTACATGTGTGACTCACACTGTCAATATTGTTTACGAATTATCATACATCTGAAATCAGTTTTCACTTTTCCAAGAACTTAAGAGGTATTTCAGATCATTGAACTTGAATATTTTTTGGAAACTTGTTGAACCCACGTCCTCACAAGATTATTCGACAAAGTGATGTCATCTTCTTTGTTGAAGTCAAATTTTCGTATGACCATATGACGACTTAGGGTCAATATTATTAATGCTTTGAGTTTTAGTTAATGAAGCATCTCGAATTTTCTGTTAAAAAATTGAGGATTGTACACTTTATAATTGTTGTCGAATAATTTGCATGTTTTGAAGATAAATAAAGAATGTTTTTTAATGAAAATACAAATTGCAAAATGCAAATTTAAGACATGCGAAAAAACACATTCGCTACAGAGATCTTGTTAGTACAACTATGTAATGAAATTTCACAACGTTTAAATGTACGAGTAGCTACTTTACATTTTTATGTGTATTTTTAAAATCTGTTAACCATACTCGACGCAGACAAATTCTTTGCTTAAATTGATAAATTACTCTAAGTGATTTTACACTGTAGAATTTTTCAATTTCTTACGTTTCAAATTTTTCAATGATAAAAACTGTTGTAACTTTCAAATTTTTTAATTAATAAGCTTATTAAAAATGGTTATTTTTTATATCAAAACATCTACTAAATTATTACTGTATTGTCCTTCAGATATTCGGGTATAAAAAATGTTGCACGATGATCCAAAAATATTCAAAAATTCACCTTTGAACTCGCTACGAAGGATAAAAACTGCCAAAATTCACTAATTCTCTCCAACGATATTGAACATCGAATGAAAACCTCTAAAAATACAAATATGTTTTATAGTGGTGGGATTCAAAATAGTATTTAGTGTCGCGATAATGGTTTCAGCAAATAATCGTGTAATTCATGAAAGAAACAGCTAACCAGCTTGTCTTAGTGGCGTTTCGCGAGTGTGATCGTCCTTTATACGATGTTTATACCCGCAATAAAGCAACAAGTCGTGAAAAGCCGTAGCTAGTGGCTCAGTCAAGTGAATTCTCAGAAACCAGAGCGATAAAATAGTCGGCGTCGCGCAAACTTCTACCTCCATTTTGCTGCGCAATAAAGCCGAAAATGACTCCGGCGATGTCAGCGATGTTTTATCACTAATAAGAGATTCTATAAAAAAAGCCTACCAAAATATCAAGGGAATATTGTATAAAGATTTTTCAAGGTCGCCGCTCATTCATTGTGAATTAATTGTACGCATTTTATTACGTACCTCGAATTTGACTTACTTCAATACTTTGTAGGAATCAGAAGAAGTTCTTTTATGTTATTTTTATGTTTACTGTTTACAGTATGTTAATACAAAATTGTACAAACTGTTGGACACTTCTTTTAAAATATGCTCTGAAAAATACAATAATTACCCTAGTAAAAATGATAATATATTGACCATACATAAAACATATATTGACAATATTTTATTTTAAATATAATATATTGACCATATATTGACAATATATTGACCATATATTGACAATACATTATCAATATATTGACAATATATTGACAATGTATTAACAATATATGGAC
>JAPYZS010001361.1:0-21523 GCA_030522925.1 Trissolcus japonicus | reverse complement strand
AATATCTCTTCATACTTGCCTTTCACAAATATGGCTATGTCATCAGCGTACCCTATCGTAAGGAATCCTTCCTGATTGAGTAGGCTGACAGGCTCATCCGCTACAAGACTCCACAGAAGAGGTGAGAGCACACCTCCTTGTGGACATCGCTCGTTGACTGTTCCTTCCACAGTTTTGCCATTCCACTCACTGTGGACCCTTCTACCCTCAAGCATATTCATCACCCATTTGACAATGGTATCTGATATTCCATGCCTAGTGCAGAGGTTTTGATGGCCTCTCTCATGGTTCGGTTGAAGGCTCCTTCTATGTCTATGAAGGCTCCCAAAGCCACTTCTTTGTTCTCCATTGCCTCTTTAATTTATTTCACACCGCAGTGCAGTGCTGTTTCCGTGGATTTCCCCACCTGATACGCGTGCTGGTGCTCGCTCAGGGGGTTTCCCACCAGTTCCACATGCCTGATAAAGTAATCCACCAGCTTTTCCAACGTCTTCAACAAGAAGGATGTTAGGCTGATGGGTCTGAAATCCTTTATCGTCATGTAATTGTTCTTGCCAGGTTTCGGTATGAATACTACCCTGGCATCTTTCCATCTCCGAGGTATATATCCTGGGGCCATACTTGCCCCTCAGCACCCCGGTTATCGTTCCCAGACATGAGTCTAGCCCTTCCTGCAGCAGTTTGGGAAAGATTCCGTCTGGACCCGGGGATTTGAAGGGTTCGAAGCCCTCTATAGCCCATCTGACCTTCTCTGGGGTAACTACCTTTGCTGCAGTACTCCATTCTGTCCTCCGTTCGTGTCTTTCCCTACGCTGAGTGCCCCTTGTCTCCTCCCCAAGCATGATATCTGGGAAATTTGCTTTGAGTAATAATCGTAGGGTATCTTCTTCGCAGTTGATAAATTCTCCTGCGTCATTCTTTAGCAGCCTTAGTTTGGCGCTATTATCTCTTGCCAGTAGACGAGCCAGTCCAGCTGTGTGCGATAGACCGCCTATCTCCGTGCAGAAATTTCTCCATGATGCTCTTTTCGACATCTTGACCTCTCTTTTGAAGATTCTATGGGACTCTTTGTATGAGTCCCATCCCTCCTGAGTATTTATCTTCCTCGCTTTATTAAAAGCTTTCCTTGCTGCCTTTCTCAGCCTTTCTAGTGTTCGATTCCACCAGGGAGCTGATTTGGTTGGTCTCACCGCCTTGAGCTGGCAGTTTTTTTCATATGCTCTGATCAGATTCTCCCCTAGTTGTTGTGTCGTCCAATCTAGGTCTAGCTCTGAACCATATCTTCCCTTGAAGAGCTTGCACCTCTCTTGCAACTCCTCCCTGAAGCCTTCCCAGTCAGTGAGCTTCGGGTTTCTTCGCCAGGACGTATCCATTCTTCCGATAATCCGGTTGAAATTTATCGTCCTGTGGTCCGACATGGACGGTTCGTCACTGACTCTCCATCCACGTATGTCTTCCTCAATATTTAAACTGCACAGAGTTAGGTCCAATACCTCTGCTCTACTCCTGGTCACAAACGTCGGTTCGCTATACTGGTTAATCACGGACATATTTGTGCCCGAAAGAAATTCTAGTAGTTGTTCCCCTCTGTCGTTAGTATCGGTGCTTCCCCACACCTCATGATGTGAGTTAGAGTCGCAGCCGATAATAAGCCCAAGGTTTTCTCTCCTGCTGAATTCTATCACTTTTGCCACTATATCTGTGGGTGAAGGCTCGTCATGTGGGAAGTACGCAGAGCATACCAGTCTTCTCCATACCCTCCTCATCCTTGACTATGATCTTTATGGTTGTACAGTCCCTTGTGCTGATTTCCTGTAACAGAAAACCATTAATACCTCTGGTGATAACACAGGTTCTGGCATCACCGTTATTCGTTCCCACGTGTCATTCCCCTGCGGAGTTTAAACCCCTAATACACCCTCCCCACATCCATGGTTCCTGTATTAGTGCTACATGTGTCTGCACCATTGCCATACTGAACCCAATAGTGGTATCAGCCATGTGGGCTGACATCGTCTATGATGGGTTCACCTTCCCTCCCTCATTTTGCGACTTGTCGAGGAGTCGCAATGTCACCTCCCCAACCCACACAAAAAGCCTAAATTGGCGGTTCTTGATAACCTCCAAGGAGGGTTCGCTAATGCCCAGAACCAGGTATGGTTGAGGTTTTGAGGCCTCACCTCGGCTCATGACGACCCACTTGGTGGTATCAACCCCACCATTCTGCATGCGGATGGCTCTTACCAGCTTCTATGCAGTTTCGATGCTAGGTGGTAGGAAAACACCCACCTTGTGCAGTTTTGGGAGGTCTTCTGGCCAACTTAATACTAAAAAAAGCCATAAATGATTTATAAAACAAAAAAGCAATTCGCCAAGGATAAACGAATACTTATTTTTCAGACACCCGTATATTCACTTATTTATTAGTCACCTTATATACGAGTTGACATAGCAGCAGATTTAAAGCGCGCGCGAAGTACCTAGCCTTAACTATGTCACCTACGCGCCACCTTTTTCATACCCGCGAACTTTATTATATCGATTTTAAATCCTAAGCGCTACCAACCTAAAAATATGAAATGACTTTCCCGTGTAACCTAGCCTAACCTAATCCACACAAACAAATATACCCAAAGTTAAAACTTAATTCCTTATAACTAACACAATACAATTAAGAAACAAGTGAATAATTATTTGGGAAAAAAAAACATAAAATAGAGATGGAAATCAACCTAATAAAAGTTTCATTTAAAATTTTAAATTCAAATAATATCAGACTTCAATATACAAAATAAACTGCCCTTGTCTCAAATATTTTACAAATCAGGAAACAACTACCAACACCATGATCAACGGAAAATATCCCACAATCACAAGGAATAAAATAACAATAATACCTTATTTTGTTAACAATAATTATTTGAAAAATGATTAATAAATTTTTCCATAAGAAAAATTTTGCGTAAGGAGGGGATGAGTTCGCGCGCTCACGCATATTTACTATTTTTGTTATTTTTATTTTTATCTTTATCAGGTTAACAATTATGTCGCAGGCACAACAAACCCCATTGTACTGCGTAAGGTTGAAGGCCGCCCTCGCAATCCTTGACGACGAGAATTTTTCATTTTATTGCGGATATCCAGAGTGCTTAGTTTTTGGGATCACATTTACTGAATACCACGCCTACTATTCCGAAGACGACCTCGACAGATTAATTTGCAACATCTGTCATAACGATCAACTCTTCGACATAAGGCCTATCACTGAGTGCAACGATTGTATATTAGACTTCCTAATATACAGAAGCCTACCATACCAATTTGACCTATTTATTTTAGAGGAAATTACAAAAAGCAATTAACAATATGTCTTCAATTTTATTAATGATTTTTAAAATTCTACTAACCCTTGGATTCCTATTTTCTATTGTCAATGCCTTCTACGGTTACGATTGCTTAGCTCCTCGCGCAGAAATGACACCAATCTCACTTAATTCAGTCGCACCTTGAAACATTATACACAAACAACCGAATATTACAAAAACAAACTTACAATTGCTTCAATTAACTTCACACTCGACCATACATTCACATTACTAAAGTAATGCGCCTAATTACCCGTTGCGCAACATGGGAAGATGCTTAAGCGGTAGAAGACGGACTAGCCACCTACACTGAAGAACTATCTAAGGATGCTTGCATTTCACTACACGAATCACGAAGAGTTAATATTAACGGACACATTATAGATAACGTAGATAGGAATGCAACTACACACTTTCAATTAACATTGGCAGGATCGGTAGATTATTCAGGAAATTGTAAAGGAGCATCTTACTCTGACCAATTTGGAAAATGATCGGACGCAGTAGTACAGGCAACCGGAAAAATAATTCTATCAGATTACGACATAACAGTCAAACTAGACGAAGAAACAATAATCACCCCATCAGGAGTACGTTGTTCGCTTAATAAAGGCATGTGTCACGAACAAAACGGCGGAACCCTATACTGGGACCTCTTTCCAAAAAATCCGTGCGAATTCAATAAATACACAGTTCTTTATGAAGGTCCCGGAGACAAAATCATCAGCGAGGTTCATGGGACCAAAGAAACAATAATTGCAATAACAACACAAGATATAACTTTTGCTCTCACAACATTAGTATCTCAAAACGTATATGGATACACTCTCATTCGCACCGAACACCCGAAACTCCACATTTTAGAAGGCGTTGAAGGAACATTCTTCAAAGCAAAAACAACTGTCCCTACCGCGGAATTAGATTTATTCAATTACGTAAATAGCAAATTTGTCTACATCGAAAAACATTTTCGGGCACAGATCGAAACGTTATACAAAGATATAGTAACTAAACGATGCGAATTAGAGCATTTTTTAATACTTTTTAAGTATTAAAAAATTCCCAAAGCATAGCCATGTACCACGCTGATGAATTTGCAATGACATATATGGGTGAAATCGGATATACGGCCTTAATTAGCGGAGAGGTGGCCTACATTCTTAAGTGTATTCCAGTAGAAGTAACAGTAGCAAACGTAGACCGCTGCTACCAAGAATTACAGGTCATTCACAACAACCAAACTTACTTCCTCTAACCGCGAACCAAAATTTTAAAGAAGGTAGGATACGAAATCACATGCAATAGGATCCTCGCCCCCGTCTTTCAAATCGAAGGGAGCTGGTATAAGCTAAATCCGTTGCCAACCTTAATTAATCCACCACACGAAATACAACCAAACACAGCCCCAACCTGGGAATACACAACCGCAAACGAACTTGCAAAAACCGGCATCTACTCGAACGAAGAGTTACAAAGACTGCGCGAATACATAATGCAACCTCGAGAACAACCCGCACTCATTAATAAAATTGCACGTTTATCAGCCGGACAAACCGTATCTACGAATAATCTACACCTAGACAACCCAATTGATGAAGCAACACTTGAACGAATCGCAAAAAACACATGGACAAAAATTTGGTCTGGTATTGGTTGGTTCGGAAACTTTAGCGCTGGTGTCCTAGGAGCTTATTTTTTTATTAGAACCGGTAAATTAATTCTAGACACTACATTACACTTCCTGACTCTAAAAAGTGCCTTTGGTTGGAGCTTGTTCTTGGTTTGTGTTTTTTGGGACTCTCTAACACACTTTGTTTTATACCTTAAGAAAAAGGAACCCGAAGATAAATCCGATCCAGAAAACCCTCATACCGATCCCGAATCACCTACAGTTCATACAATAAAGCCCGTACATGCAACCCCTGACATAGCAACCGTAGAAATAGAACAGCAAACTGTGGCTGCTCCTTCGTATGCAGTACCGAATAGAGATCCTCCGTATACAAACGCAAATCTCCCTTACCCTGCGTTGCCACCGCGTTCAAATCGTCCGAATTAAACGTTTGACCCTTGCATGTAGAGGCTCATTTATAATTACTCATATATAATCTACTATTTCATACGACTAACCCTTAGAAATTTAGACTATACCAAAGTTGAGTCGCTCTGGTACATTCCTATATAAAAATTAGCACACTATATATATAATGCTAATATAACCATTTATTAATCCTTATATCTGATACACCAGAAAGGCTCTGCTGCCTTAATTTCAAGTTAGGCTTAAACCAAAGAACCTTTACTGCTGTTGTCCAATGTTTACAGGTGCCACAATTAATCAAAGGTTGAGTCACACTGGACCAACCTCACTCAAAATTGCTGTACCTGTCATTGGTACCTCAACAAGGCATCCGCCACGTTACATCACACCTATATATATCCAATAAGAGGACCATATCTACTTGGACTCGACCTCAGTCAGACATGACTTGTCGACTGAGCTAGGGACAGTCGACAAGGGACATATGGTACGACCTGAAATGCAGGTCAATGTTCCCCCACGATAATTATGTATCTCTTAGATTTAAGGACGAATTTTTGAAAAGAAATCGGGAGATCGTTAGTTAAGTACACTATTAACCACAAACAACACTACACTTTTAAGACCCAAACTTTTATTTCATAGAAATACTTTTCTTATAATTACCCCTTTTTTAACTTTTACTTCCGAGCATGTAAACCATCTTGGCAAACTCCTTCATTCTCGCGCGAAGGGCCTCGCGCCTCTACAAGGAGGGGCGACTGTTATGCCCCGCATAACCCAAATTTTTTATTTTTAAACATTTATATTTTTATTAAATAAATTATAAATATTTAATTTCATTTTTTGTCCCACGGTCACCGGAGCTTTTTCGGCAGAGATAACTGCCGTCGGCTCGCGGGATTTTGCCAAGTCGGGCGTTTTACACGTGGAACCGCGTCATGTTCGGATGAGAACTCATCCAATTCCGCGGTCCCACTGCATCAGCAAATTTCAAAAAACCACCACGAGGCTACCAAAAGGCCTCATCTTTGAATAAGGTGACAACCGCCTTCAGCGGCAGTTCACCCGGAGTTCACCACGAGTACACACCCTGATCCGGTCTTGTCAACATCGTGACAAGTACTCCAAAATATGCTGTAAACGGTTTCGTGATCCGAATAAACCGAGTTTTACCCGCGAATGAAATATTTTTATTTCAAATTTCCCCAACCTGGAGAGAGCATCACAGTATTGACCACATAATAAGAATATATTATCAATATAATGACAATATATTAACAATGTATTGACAACATATTGACCATACATTATTAAACATTTTCCATACATGGTCATACGTTGTCAATATATTAGCGACTATACGGAACAATTAATATATGGTCAATATATCGATAATATATTGTCAATATATTGATAATATATTGTCAATATATCGATAATATATTGTCAATATATTGATAATATATTGTCAATATATGGTCAATATATTGTCAATATATTATCAATATATGGTCTATAAATTATATTTAAAATAATATATTGTCAATATATGTTTTATGTATGGTTAATATATTATCATTTTTACTAGGGTTTTTTACTTTCTTTGTCTAATTTTAACATTTAAAAAAAAAATTTGATAGAAGATCTAAAAAGTTTCTCAAGAAACCAACAAATTTCATACATTACATTTTTTGCTACAATGAAATATTTCATGTTAAATCAATTTCGAAAAAGCAGTCAGTACAAAGTAAACATTTCCAAATATTCCCAAATCTGATTTTGTCAATAAAATTTCGAAAATAAAACACGTGTTTTCTAATTTTCGATATAGTACCGAAAAACAATACTTCAGCCATTTTAATTTTTTCGATGAAAATTTCAGAAAGAATGCCCTATATATACTCTTAATTATTGTGTATATATACGGTTAACTGATTATTGCTGGCGATCACAGAATTAATAATGTATATGTATATTAATTTTACGGACAGGCATGATGTTGTCACTTATTTAACACAAAAAATTGAAATTTCATTATAAAACGTTAATGAATAATGATTTGTAATTTTTGAGGTGAAGGTTATTCGTAGAAATCATTGTTCATTTACCTTCATGAAAGGTAAATTTATGTTCGATCAATGTTTCGATCGAACATTGTTCGATCCTTCAATGAAAAGTTATATTCAATTATGCTATAAATTATCTCATTATTTTTGACTGACAATCTTCTCAATTTAATAACACTTTAACGGCCCAACGCCACGAATCGCAACAAAAGCCGCTAGATAGAGGTAACGCCAATAGATGTGATGTCGTAGGAGTAGGGACTGGCTCGGGCCGTTAAAGTGTTAAGAGGGTATGACACCTTGAAGGTCTTGAAAGTAATACATTATAACTGCAAGCAGTTCTGACCCTACGGGGAAAAATTTTAAAGTATATATTAATTTTGGTGATGACTACACTGAAGAAAAAGGTAGCTTGAATTAAGTATATTTCACGTGAATGAAGTAATAGAAAAAAAGTTCAATTAGTTAGTAAGTTATTATATACTGGAAAATTTGTTTAAAAAAACTCTATTTGAGCGCTATTCAACATTTCTATGTATGTTTTTGTCCATACTCGTGAGCAGGGACAGCACTCGCTTCGGTCGTGCTGTCCTGCTCACTCGGTGGAAAAAGACTCTGCCGCCTTGTCACGAGTTAAGTAATAACTATGTTCTAATTTTTCTATAAAATCTAAAAAATAAGTTTTTTTTCGTCAAAATCATGTCCAGTGAAAAAGTGTCATTTTTGTTTGATTATTTCATTTTCAAAGCGCTAGAAAAAATATTAAAGATAGACTTTTTTAACTTTTTCGTACGTCAAACTCCAACCAATATATTCTATTTTTGAATCTCATTCGATTTTTAATTTCAAATGAACCGTTTTGACTCTATATTGTACGCCGATTCGACAGACACGCCGCACATATGATTGATTAGAACAAATGCTTTTTAATAGATTTTTCAATAGAAAAATTTATAAGTATACTTTAATATAGACACAAAGTAATGGCAAAAACCCCGAAATTATCAATTCTATCATTTTAATAAAACAAAATTTTTTTTCAAATGAATTTACCGAAAAATTCTCTTAAAAATAGTTCAAAAAGAGAATAATTGGAAAGCGGTAGCAGACATGACCTTGTGAGTGATGAAAAGACTCCAGATCGAATGAAAAAAAGAAGAAGACAAGATAGACGACAACAGCGCTGATACCTGACTCGAGAGAACGCAGATAGCCAGTTCATCAATATAAGATAATCGAAAATTGCACAATCATAACGCTGAGGGCGATGAAAACCCTACACATTGGTAGTATAACTTCATATCTTTATTCAGAAAAATCATACATTCACAGCAGGTCGACCATAATTATAATTTATCATAATAACACTTAAATCTAATAATAATTTACCAAAATATTTTTTGGCTAATATCTGATAACTTCAAGAGTGCCCTGTAGTTGCGGATAAGACTCCTTACCGTGGCCCTACCATCCTTACCCTACCATCCTTGCCACCCATTAAAGCATGGAAAGAGGCCGATTTTGGTCGTTCTAGGAGCGTTAGTATTCGGGGCGAAGGTTCAGTGGTCTTGAGCACTACAACATACGAATCACCTTCCGGATCACGGCGAGTTGTTGTTTCTTTTACCCTGTTTTTGTTACCCAGTGGGGCACATACCGACAGGAAACGGAACCGAGTAGCTCCGCTATGATTGTTCGACAGGAAAACGTGCAACCTTCGAATCTTTTCAAATTAGCATGCAACCGAGGACCGATGACTCCCAGATGCATTCGAGCTTGCACCATACAAGATATGAAAAGAATCTTGAGTAATCGAGGACAATCACCCCAATGCCGGCGCACGTCACGGACCGTAGTAAACTAGAACAGCTCCCCAAGCCGTTTCGACGCATTTACGCTATAAAGAGAAAATCACGTTGGACACATTTTCTTGTGGTTCTGCGTATTTGAGGCACAGGATACGCAGCAAAACAGAAATCAATTGCTTACTTGCTGCTCCGAGAGAACCTATCCAACCGAAGATGGAAACGGAACCTCATCACAACTCATAAGCATGGTTTGTTTGAATCGCCCACCCTAATTGGGTATCGGCGCACTACGCAACTGTGATACAGATAACGTAGTAAACGGACATCCTTCTGTCCTAACAGAAGTTGCAGTCAGAGCATCGCTATGGTATAAGAGCCCAAGAGAGAATGGTCGTTAAAATAGAGTACAACGCTCCAGATCACGCTCACTCAGCTTCTCCTTCCTATGGACCCGCTCTGAATGTCTCAAGCACAGCACGTGCAAACCCTTTAAATAAACTCTTACAGGGACAGAAACCGGATGCCAAGTAACTTAACCACCAGTGACTGAGGTTCTCGTGCTCTGGAATGGGTTCAGTAAACGAACTAGTTGGGTTCAGAAAGAGTAAGGTGAAATGTTGATAGGCAAGGTTCTCATTTTAAAATAAACGGGGCAGAATTCTAAGAAATGATACACCGTTGTTAAAATAGCTGGCCTAAAGAAAAACAAATTAATCAAAATCAAAACATTTGCTAAGAATGTTTTAATCAAAAGAAAATATTGGTCGGCTGATCTGCTTCAGCCTGTGATTGGTCAGCTCTTACTTGTCAAGGTTGTCATCGTCACCTGGAACAGAAGAGAGGAATCACTCGGTTCTCCTGAACCTGTACTTATGAAATGAATCAAGTGGGCTTTAAACAGCATGTCAGGCTATGGAGGACAGGACTCAAGCAAACGAGGCGGGTTACTCATGCCGAACATAAATGAGAGGGAGAGCAAGCACGGCCAGAAATCAATCAAAATGTATGAAAGATGGCTCTACGTTGAAGCTCCCGTCTAGGCGCAATCGCAAACGAAACCAACAAACTCACAAATTCATAACATTACTTTTTCTTACGAAAAAGGAAAAACCGCGCGGTTTTATCTTTCGAGATATATTTATCTCCGTTCGCTACGCCCCCTGCGCGCTACGCGCGCCAATCCCTGGGAGACTGCACCCCCTGGTGCTTTCGTCTCCCCCTCCGTTGTTGAAAAAGATTTCCTTTATATAATAAAAAGGAATTATTTAAAGAAATTGATAAAAAAAATTTGCAGACTTGATATATATTTATTATACATATGAAAAAAGATTTTTTAGAAGGATTTGAATTAAAAAAATGAATGGCTGAATTTATTTGTTGGTATTTTGTGGAAGTCATTCAACTGGCATTATGATATACAGTTGATTGTCTGTTCTACATAGTACACACAAATATCATTTGACATTTAATAATCTTCTAAATCTTCTTCATATAATTTCCATTATTCATAAATATCCGTTTGGTGTTTAGAAAAAAAGATTTCCACTTTGATCATGAAGTAAAAAAGGCTGAATTAGCTAATTTTAATAATAAAATGGATAAATAGATATTTTCTTCAGAAAAAAAATTGTGGTAGATATTATAAAATTTTATAATAAAAAAATAATATTTATTTTACTATAAAAAATCATTGCCTGAATCTCACCACGAGGAGGTTTTTCTCATGAAATTCATCAAAAATGAACTGAATATACCACTAAATTACACAAGAATCAAGTCAGATAATCAATAAAAAGGTTAATTATATTAGATATAACATTTATTTAATTCATTTCCGATTTTAAATTAATAAAACACAAGCATTGGGAAAATTTTTCAAAATATATTATAATACAAAAAAAAATTTTAATAACTACTAAATTTTGATGCACATAAAAAATTTAATCGAAAACTTCTTTCCAAAAAGAAAAACTTCCTTTGAAAAAACATCACTCTAAAAAATAATAGATATTAAACTTGGTAATGACATATAAAACTCAATTTCTATTATTCGTTGTCAAAAGTCATTGAATCGGTGAAAAACATTGACAATTCATGATCAAAACCCGATTTCTTTTAATCCAACAATTTTTAAATAATTGCAAATTATGATTTTCATAGTTTGGTCGATTGGACTGATGTAAAACTTTGAAATTGATGTAACTCAATTTCAAATGAACTAAAGACAATGAACACAATTAGTGCTCATTAGCACTAATTAGCATAATTCATGGTGATTTTAATGCTAATTAGCATAATTTATGCTAATTTAGTTCTAATTAGCATGAATTATGGTGCTTCTAGTTATAATTTTCAAGCTAATTAGGGTAATCTAGCCAATTTTTCCTATGTCCAGTCAAAAATAACCCCAAAAGAGCGGAAATCTTTTTTTAAAGAATGTAGATGTAGACATTGTGAAAAGATAAATATCATATTGCAAGATTAACATGTCACCCCTTTCCTATCCCGGGGAAATGGATCCCTCTCGAGAAAGGCTCATTCTAAGAGTAGTACCGTCCTTCCGAAGGGGGAGAGATCCTGGGAGGGAGGAGGTCCTTTCCAGTCAACTTCACCCAAGAGCACTCGGATCCCCCGAGGGCCTGCGGGTCTTTCCGAGGGCACTCGGGTCCGGAGGAGAGGAGAGGGGTGTACTGGAAATCGTTCGGAAATATGAGCGAAAGTATAAGGAAAATCGAAATTTCCTTAATAAAAGCAAAACAACAATGTGAGGCGAGTTGTGCGAGAGAGGGTTAACATGTCACATCTTACGTCTAGAAAGGGGACGTGAGAATTTACACCGGGTTTTGAGAGCCGAAAGCTAATGGAACGGATTCACCAAATTACTGGGCCGGCTTGTAACCGGCTCACTCAGGGCCTGATGAGATGGCCTCCCCCATTTTGTCGCTCGTCATAGGTCGCCATGTTAGCCGCTCATGCTTAGTTAATCCGGCTCGTCAGGGCACAAAACAATAGCTGGCCAGCTTATCGCATCTTGAACAAACAAAGCTGGATCAGTCTCGGGTCGGCACACGCATACTCACTTCAATTTCTGTCAAATTGTAATTCTTACTGTGAACCAGGTGACATGGTAATATCTCTAGCCAAGTCTGAAAAATGTCAAGACGCTATTGTCTTGATTTTCTCGTAACGAAAAATGCCGGTTTTGGTAAATGCCGTCCATCACTCAAATAACGACAGCGTTACGTTAAGTTTCGCCCTGGGTAGGCATTCGAAAAACTTTGACAGCGTTACGTTATATCTCAGAATAAAGGATTACGTGATCAAAATTATGTGAATTCAGTTGTATTAGACGTTGTTACGTTCAATCTTACTATGCAACATAGTTGCTGGCCGCAAGTTTTTTTATTTGAATTTTTAAAATATAATTAATATTTTTTCAAGTGAATTCAAAAAAATAGACACGCATTGTGAGTAAAAACTGGGTTGTATAGCAAGTTTGAGCGTGACAACGTCTAAAGGGACTAAATTCTTATAATTATGAACAGAAAATCAAAATATACCTATTACTTATATATTACTAAGGATCAAAATACTATACGTTAGAATATAAATGATTATTATTCGATACTAGCTTTACATAGGCGTTACAAAACGTAACGCTGTCGCCATATTTCAAGTGGTGGCCAACATCTACTAATTTATTAGACGTTGTCACGTCAACATTCAAAAAATCGATAATTTATAACTTGGCTGTATCTAAAAATATATCAAATGTTTTTCATTTTATGCAAACAACATAATTTGAGATCATCATCGTTTGAGAGATCATCATCTTTTTATTTGCGACGTGTTTTTGACAATTTCACCAGTCAATGGTGTTAATGGTGCGTAAATCTTTGCGAAGATTATTTGAAATACTTACGTAGGAAATATAGCGTTCAGGAACATATGATATTTGGTATAAACTACTATTGTTGTGTTTTAAGGGTGAATTGAAATCTAACTGATATAAATCTAATTTCGCAACTTGAGATTTAGCTTCCTAAATGGTGAAATTTATTTTTCTGTTTGCTGTCTATTATAAACACATGAATTGAAAAAAAGATATAAGGACAGTTGCTTTATTGAAGACTATAGTGGAACGAAGTTTTTCTAGAAACACTGTTGAGATGACACAAAATTTGCAGTGTACCATTTAATCATAATAATAAAAACGGTGGCTATATAGTCGCGCATGACTATAGAAGTGCCTCTAGACTTCGTTCAGATTGTTTAGAAGCGAAACGATGCGGAATTCTTCATTCCTGTGCCGACGTTTCAGACCTTTTTATTTATTCTCGTCAACTAACCTTTTTTTAATGACAAATGTAAAGTTGTTTGTACGGATTGCGATGAATTACATTTTTGCACATGCTGACGTAATTAATACAAGTCTTTAGGGTGTTGAAAACGTCATAAATCTAATCATTTAGAAAATCACAAAAATTTATTAGAATAATAATTATATTCATAATTATATATTCATAATAATTTGAACAGATATTTAGTATTACATTGATCCCAGTAAAAAACGAAACACATCTGAGAGAATGACATATAAAGTGTTGTGTTTTATATTTGGATCGGTATATTTAAAATTCTAATAAATAATTTATAAAATAATTTGTAATACTATTTTATCAATACAAATAAAACAACCAAAATAATTCTCTAGACCTAGATTACAGCTTTGGTCGCTCGACTTTTGACTTTTTCGTAGTAGTCAAACAATGCAAATGGATTTTCATCGATTGAGAAAGTTTCACGCTGGGCGTGGTTTTCAAACTTTATGAATAGTTTTGCATCGTTATGGCTTACTGCTTTGTCATAGTACTCTACAGAATTACTTGTCGAAGTTCATCGAATGCTTTAGCAATTGCCAGAGTTGATGCGTGGACAAAGCTTTAAGTTTTTGTTCCTGAGATAGGTTTGTACTAAATAAAAAAAATGTATTCCCAACGTTTTCATCGCTATGGGCACGCATTGAACCTCGCGGTTTTGCGTAAGCTTTGGTTATAATCTTTCGAAAAATAAAGTATTATATATGTCATCACTAGATGGAAACAAAATGCTCTTTTATATAAATTCCAGTATCATGATGACCAGTAATCATAAAAACGTTATCTTTTGTAATTTACATTCTATTATATAAACAATTTCTATGTAAATACTGAATGCTGATACTGATTATTGACTTTGTTTTAGGTGAGTCTTGGCATCTTAATTAAATTAAAGGTTATAATTGACAATCACTCCAATGCCGTCCATAATACGTAAGTGATCGAAAATGTTTTATTTACATTCATGCATCATTAACATTCATGCATATTTATATTATATCTGACTACTTTCCTCAATCTATAAAGTCTGTAATTTTAATTACTAACTCTCTATTATTATGATTCTAATCAATTATATTTTGTGAAATTTGTATACTGTTTTAACTTGCCTTAGTCATTCTTACAATAAGAAACCCTTGTGAGAATTGATTTCTGGCCGTAATTATAATTACCCAAATAACCCATACGGCTCTTATTAGGCTCCAATTGGGTTAACATGTGGCCCTACGTGTGCGTATAGAGCTTCCCCTTACCAACGCCCGACTAGGTGAGTCAAAAATGGCACTTATAAAGGCAAATTTGGCATGCCCTAATGTACAAAATTATTAAAGGAATTCAGTAAACCTGAAAAGCATGGCCAAATATGATAAAAACGTACAAATACCTTAAAAAGGTATAAAACGTTATGATATGAAAATTATTAGTGGTCAAGTACGATTTCTGTCATGCAGACCGAATTAACTGTACTAATACATATGGGTAGTTCCACGGGAAAGATCCATTTATCGGGCCACGAATAACCGAAATTTCAGATTGAGGGCACACTCATGAAAATTTTTTTTTACTCTTTATTAAGATCCCCTAAGTCAAGAAAAAATAGTGTTCCACTAAAAAACCTCTTGTGACACATTTTTTTGGTCAAAATTTGAAAATGTAAAAAAATGAAGTATCGCTAGAGAAAGCTAATTGTAAATTGTTATAGTTTTTATATGTTCCATCCAAAAATACTTTGTATACAGACCGTTTCAAAGCTTATTGTCTCTACTTTAAGAATATTGTATTGAAAACATTGTTTTTTGATACCAGGTAGCGTTTCACTCAATTAAAAATAAAAAGAATTTTTTTTAATTTTGTAGCATTTATGAGTCCTAACATTTTTTTTTCTATGCAACGATGTAAAATCAATAGTAGAAAAAAAAATGTTAGGACTTTTCAATGATTCAATTTTTTGACCAAAAAAGTGTGTCACAAGGGGTTTTTTAGTGGAACACCATTTTTTCTTGACTAAGGAAGTCTCAATAAAGAGGAAAAAAAATTGTTTTAGGAGTGTGCCCTCCATCTGAAATTTCGGTTTTTCGTGGATAAATGGATGTTTCCCGTGTAAACCCATATACGTTTATAGTAGTTATGTAAAATTTAATTGTTTGTTGATTCAAGAAGCTCATTTCAGGTACTTGGCAACCCGCTACGAAACCGACAACGTTTAATAATTTCAGAAATCCATAATAAAGTTCAAACTCCGTATTAAAAAAATTGTATAGAAAAACTTCGAAATTGCAATTCGTTACTACTCGTGTTGAAATTTGTGTAAAATCCAAATATCATATTGTACTTAACAGAATTGAAATGTACTTAATGGAGTTTTGTATAAATCAAAGAAATGTTGTGTTGTATAAATCAAAAAAATAAATCAAAAGAAAAAATCTGGAAATTACAACAAAAAATCATAAAAAATTATAAAAAACCAAATTAGGATTGCAAAGGTACATATTAATAAGCACACACATAATAGATGATTCAAAAAAATCCAATACATGAAAAATTTTGACTCTTACACTTTTCGCGAAGAGGTCACAAAGTACCTGAAATTAGCTTCTTGAATTGACAAACAATTAAATTTATTTTCAATACCTGTTGTCAAAAAACAAAAGAAACATATAATGACAATCATTTGCCTCCAATGATTGAAAATGAATAAATACTTCTGAACGAATATTCGTTTTTTAATTATTACAAACAAACAAGTTTAGCACTAATTATTTTGAGTTTTTGTATTACGTTTCATTTGCCAGAGTCTATCCGCAAAAGCAGTATGACAGAATAGTAACGGACCTACATAGAATAGTTCAGCCTTAATCAGGCCTCGTTTGGCTAGTCAGGCCTGTTCCACGAATCTAATCGATTCTTTCTTAGTCAGAATAGGCTTCCACTAGTCAAGCATCATTTGCCTAGTCCGGCCTGTTGCAGGCTAATCTAGGCTATTTTTCCCTAGTCAGTCCTCGTTTGGCTAGTAAGACTTTGCTCTATCTGATCTATTCTATCCAGCTCTAGTCAATCCTTATTTGGCTAGTCAGGCCGTTCCAACAAACTAAAGTCGGATGTAAAAACTAGTCACAATTTGATACAAAGAATTCATTCTGAAAATTTTGTTGTTTCAATAATGTCAAAAATTTTGAAAATTTCGATAATTTAAGAATCGCGAAAAGACAAGGTTATTTTGTTGAAGCCTTCGTTTTGTTTCGACTCTTTTGTTGACATTTTTGATGACGTCATGCGGACGTTAAAACTGGAAAATGGAGAACATTTTTTTCAAAGTATATCGATTTTCAAACCTTCATAACTTGGCTAAATTTTGATCGTTTTTGAAAATTTTGTTTCATTTTTATCAGCTCGGCAATGCCATTCCGATGAACACATAAAAATGGGCTAATGAAAAGGATACACCTCTTTTCAGTAGGTCGAAAAGTGCTATTTAAGTATAAGTAGACTGCAATGCCACTGGCTTACATACTTGGCCAGAGACACTGCCATGTCTACTGATTTGGCATAGAAACAGAGTACCGTGTCAATTCTGTGCCCGCGTGGTTGCTCCGTCGACGACAACTGATTCTCGGTCGCCCCTCGCCCTTCTTTATTTTCTCCTGACGAGCCGAAGTATAGTTTCAGGGATGTTCAAGTGATTTCTACACCACCCGCGTACCTTCACAAGATTGTCATTCAGAATTTATTTATCTCGTTCAACAAAGTCATTTAATCCGCGCTGCTCTCAACATAGGCAACAATGATACTCCCAGGCCGCTTCGGCACAGGCTCTCGCGCACAACGGTCTCACACGTCTGTGTGAACGATCTGCCGGGTTTTTTCTTGGGGTTGATTTCCGCGACGGTGCTCCGAAATCACCTTACGAAATCTCGCGGACCGGCCACGTCTCCACTCGCTAGCTAGCTTTCGCTCTCGATTTTCCGACAAAAAGTCTTTACCAGTTCGCTTGCGTCGCCTATATATAATTCATGATTGGGCAGAGATTGCCATTGATAGGACATTGTCAGTCGCCCGATGTCATCGCCTCCCCTCTACTCACGCCCGATGTCATCGCCTCCCCTCTACTCACGCCCGATCGCTGCCAATTTCACAGCGCTATCTCTCCCAACTATTTTCCGACCGGTGACCGGGCATTCGTGTCGTGTGAACTTTTCCACAAATCAGAAACTAATTTTGATCAAGTTACATATTTATCTCAAAATAATTCAAATTATTAACTAATTATTAACGTAAAAAATTACTATGCACAGATTGCAACGAAGTTTTCAGTCGATGTGTTTTAAAATAAAACAAAAAACACATACTTTTTTAAATGCTTTTCTGTGTTATTTTAGATGTGTTTTATACGAAACGTTTTAAAATAAAACGTTTTAAGAAACGAAAACACTTGGAGGTTATACGTTTAGTTATATATTTTGAGGTTAGGCATTTCATAATAACACACCCTTATAGATTAAAATGATTGGATAAAACGTTTTGAAAATGTTTTAAAACTGAATGTGACACAACGATTTTTTCATTAACAAAATAATTCTGCATAGTTTTTTGTTAATATATCATTTTTATATATCTTCCCTTTCAATGACGTGCTTCTTCAAAATTTTTTCGTTTCAAAGTTGCAAAGTTATTTCCACTGTCACAGTCACCCCAAAGTGTCACAATGACCCATACTGCCCCTACATAGAACATAAATGAAACTTACAACTTATGAAACTTAAATAAGTAGAACATAAATGGCCCGCATAGTATAAATGGCATAATAAAGATTTCTATGTATCGTAAGCAAAATTTGCATTTGAGGTTATGGTCCGCGGTTTACAATGATCACAACAAATTTTGAACTGTTTTTGTATCCTTGTAATATCGGCAGGCAACCTTATAATGTAAATTAAATTATACCATTTTTATATTAGCATATGTGTGTACATATAATACTTGCAATGATAACTTCGAAAGTCTAGTATTGAAATTTATTATTTCACATATGTGTGTGTAAATTCCGATCGCGTTGAATTTCTAGCATTGTATAGAGTAACTACTAATTGGAGCATACCGTTAATGCGATTTTCTGCGGTTTCCACGACGAAACATAATTAAGCTCTATGCACACGAAATGCGTTACACTGTTCCTATCGAGGGAGCAGGTATTATCTCGTGAATAGAAAACGATGACCTTTATCCGTGTGGCTTTGTGTTACACCACTGTGCTTTATTCTGTGGCTGATTATTGAACTCAAAATTAAAACCTTTATTTGAATCGCAATACACTCTTCGTCGCATCACATTTTATGTAGTGTTGTTTTAAAAGCGCTGAAGATTCGAATAAACGTTTAGTCATTCATACTCTGTTGACACTATATAAGAACTCAACGATATGCTAACCGACACTGAGAAAAACCTTGTAATATAAATTACTATAACTTCTGGCAATCCAGACATATCCTGCAACATCTAAAAAATTTGACGACAAATTTGTAATAATGTTTACTATATATGGTATAGTATTTTTTATTATGCCCCATAGTAAAATTTACTATAATTATAGTAAAAAATATAAGAAAGTTATAGGATGATTCGTAAAATGTGTGAGATATGTCTCGATGACTATATGTTATAGTAATTTTTATTACAAGTTGTTTTCAGCGTACCACGTTATAATCATTTTTACCATTTTATTTTTGAAATATTTTCTCTGATGAAAGTTTCATGAAATAATTTACCTTAATAAATTCTATCTACGTATGTTTCTTGATTAAAGTCAGAAAAAATAATTTATTGAAAAAAAATAAAGATAATTTTGATTCATTTATGAAAATTATTTACAGAATATATTCTGTTCAAAATTGTTGAAATGAATTGTTTGTTATATATCAGAAAAATTAAAAATCCAATATAATTTTCTAAAAATACGTTTAACCATAAGTTTAAATGTTTAAATCAATGTAAAATAAATGTACCCATTATCCTGGCATTAGTACCCTTTAGCGTGACCGTGTATTTATCATAAAATTAAAACGAAAGACCTAATTTGCCTGAATTTTTTAACTACTAAATAATTTTCCATTCAAACAGGATATATTATCATTAAAATTTTTATCCAGTACGCTAACTTTTATTCCAAAACATCAAGATATAGGGTACAGTCACGAAGGGGTACATTTACTTTAGAATCCATATCCATATTAAAAAAGTTGAGGACACCCTGAAGTTGGATCCGCGGCCAATTCACGCGTCATCGTTTATTTTGACAGGCCGCTTTGTTTACGTTCGACGGGTCGCGAAATTTGACATTTCGGAGTGGGAATAAGAGTATAACGGACATTTGACATTTAGGTTAGTTAGGAAATCTGAGAATCAAAAGGCAAGCGCGCGCGCCGAGGTATTTTAATTTTTTGTAAAATTTGAAAATCTGGCGGGGGAGAGCGCACGAAGTGCGCTCGACATTAGTCCATATATATAAAGTTGATGCTATCGTGAAGTTGGATATGTAGCCAATTCACGCGCCATGTTTTATTTTTCATTGACAGGTGGGTTTGTTTTGTTGGATTGACTAGATATTTGATAGATTTATACAAGAAATTGTACAACGGGCGCGTGTAGCGCGACCTTGAAATCTAGCCCATCTTTAAAAAGTTGATGAAAGGCGGAAGTTGGCCAAGTTCGCGTGTCCAACTTTTATTTTTTGACAGTTTGAAAATTTTTATACAGCTGAGAATGTGTAGTTAAAAACTGGAAAATTACAAATGACTATGTGTGTTACTTTTGTTACCTCTCTACTAGTGGTAAAAAAATGGGATGTACAGTGATCGCCGTCGAGATCAATACGTTGATGATACGGGTCTAGAAGACCGCTAAACATATCTTCTCGAATTCCGCAGGTGCATTTTGGTTACGTTTGGCTCACCAGAAACCACTTGACTGTGATTAATGACAAGGGTTCGGACTGTATAAACCATCGTCTACAAAATGTTACGAGCTTTCAAGCATTCATGAACGAACACATTTTTTCGCTTAATGACTCGAAAATTATTAATCAAATGTACAAACACTAATTTCTTTCTTAACATCCCTCACTGACGAAAATATATACTAATATACAGACAGAAGATATATTTTATATTTTTCAGGAGACACGGCAGTGTCTCTGGCCAAGTAAGAAAAAAAATGTCAGAGGAACTGCCGTGTTTTCTTATCAGCTAACAACAAATGTCACTTTGACAATTTGGAAAACGAAAAAAAAAATCTGAAAGACGAATTTTTGACCAAGTTATGAACAGCTGAAAATCGCAAAATGTTATAAAAAAATGTTCCATTCATCTGCGATTTCAGCGGGCCACGAAAACGACTACATTGTATACTACGTATGAATATCATGAGTGTTTGAAACATAGTGAAAAGTATCGTTATAATACTGCAACAATTACATGAATTATATCCATATTTCGTTGTTATTCACCATAAAAAATATCAGTGTTCCCTAGTTAGCACTTTCATTGAACCTAACACAATAAATATGTTATAATTGACTAATTCAAAGATCAAACGAACTTACCAAGTGAAGTTCGATCGAAATTATAACGGAGGCCTCGTCTGGATGAATTATTATAGATTATTGTAGTCATGCCTCTGCACGCGATTATACAACACTTTTAAATACCCCTCTCAAAATAAAAATTGGGGTTGGTGGCGCCACTATAGGCCGACATCTCCCGCCGCTTTCTTCTTAAGGTGAAATGTTAGTTGATTGCGAACTCAACAACGGGCCGGCTTTGCCAACAGATGGCGCGCGGCGCAGAATTGCACAGCCGATCGGCTGAAC
>JAPYZS010001360.1:0-25421 GCA_030522925.1 Trissolcus japonicus | reverse complement strand
TTGTGTTCTCCTTTCTCTGTCCTGGATTTGGAGCATCTTCACCACTCGCGCGGTCATGTCCGCCACCGCCATCCAGTTTTTCTCGTCCAGAATCATCAGGCTGACGAGATTTTCTGGAGTCACATGCTCTTGCATCTGGTCGAGCGCTGCCTTCTCCTCCGTGAAGCGAGAGCACTGGAAGAAGATGTGCTCCGCTGACTCCTCCTCGCTGTCACAAGCAGGGCACATTGATGACGTGTCAAGGCCAAACCTTGCAAGGTACGACCTGAAACAGACATGTCCCGTGAAGAGCTGGGATAGGTAAAAGTCTACCTCGCCCTGCTTTCGCGACGTCCATTAAGCTATATCTGGGATAAGGCGATGAGTCCACCTTCCATCCGTGGATGAATCCCATCTGCGTTGCCATGTATCCGCCGTTTTTCTCTTCTCGTCTTGCACCATAGGCGTTCTCGCTTCACAAGGGATGTTTCGTGCGCGACGGTAAATCCGATCTCGTTCGTTCGCCAGTAGGTCTATTGGAGTCATGTCGGCCAGCACAAACGCAGCCTCGCCAGACACTGTGCGATAGGCACAGATGACCCACAATGCAGCTCTCCGGTAGACTCTCGTCATCAGGCGGGCATATGAGATGGTGTTCATAGCCGATAACCATATAGGTGCTGCGTATAGCAAAATGAAGCTGGTAACCGTGAAGAGTAGACGCCTGCGGCTCTGCCTTGGTCCTCCCGTATTGGGCATGATACTCGACAGTGCATTTGTGACGCGTGATTGTCTCTGGCTAACGATTCGGAGATGTTCGTCGAAACGTAGCTTGACATCAATCTGTACTCTCAGGTATCTTAGTGAGCGCTGCGATGTTATGTCGCAGTCTTCCACAGCAAGAGTGATGGTTTCCCGCCTTTTTCTGCCAGTCACAAGGACGACTTCGGTTTTGTGGTCAGCAAGCTGCAGACCAACTGACGAAAGCCACTGCCGGATGCTGGCAATAGCTTCATTCGCAATGCATGCGACCTCTTCCAGAAACATTCCCATGACGACCACTGCCACGTCGTCTGCGAACCCCATAGTCGTAGCGCCCTCAGGCATTTGGAGTCTCAGCACCGCATCGTACATGACATTCCACAGCAATGGCCCAAGAACTGATCCCTGTGGAACACCACCCGTGACATCGTACGATCTTCTTCCCGAATCCGAGTCATAAGTCACGACACGTCTCGAGAAATAACTGGCAATCATCCTCATCAGGTAGTCTCGGACCCCGATCTTCTGCAAGGCTTCCAAGATGCAGCTTCATCTGGCAGAGTTGAATGCGTTTCTCACATCCAACGTTATGATAGCGCAATACTTTTTGGCACCTCTCCTCCAGCTTCGACCTGCTATTGCCTCTCTTGCGATACTGACGACCACATCCACAGCATCTATCGTCGATATGGATTTGCGAAAATCGAACTGGTTTTCCGATAGGCTCTGATTACTTTCACTGAATACCTCTAAACGGTTGCAAATGATTCTCTCAAGTACTTTGCCGGCTGTGTCCAGTAAGCAGATTGGTCGGTAGGATGAGGGCTCGTTCGGTGGTTTGTCGCCTTTTGGCAGCAGAACTAGGTGTGGCTGCTTCCAGCAGTCGGGAAATTTTCCTTCTCTCAGACAGGTATCGTAGACACTTTTGAAGATCTCTGGTCGCGCCTTGAAGGCAGTCTTGAGAGCCATATTTGGTATGCTGTCAGGGCCCGAAGCCTTGGTGTCCTCAATCCTCTGGACAGCCTTCAGCAACTCTTCGTTTGTGAGTATTGCCAAATACTAGCAATAGCTTCATTTGCGATACACGTGACCTCGACGAGGGAATTTCCGACGATGACTACTGCAACGTTGTCTGCGAACCCCACAGCCGTGGTGCCATCAGGCATTTGAAGTCTCAACACTGCGTCTTACATGACATTCCACAACAATGGACCGAGGACTGTTCCTCGTGGAACACCACGTGTGACAGCGTACGAACTCATTCCCGACTCCGAGTCATAAGTCAGGACACGTCTCGATAAATAGCTGGCAATTATTCTCATCATGTAGTCTGGGACTCCGATTATTTGCGGGGTTTCTAGGATGCAGCTCCATCTAGCAAAGTTGTATGCGTTTCTCACATCTAGGGTTACGATAGTACAGTACTTCTTGGCACCTCTCGTCCAACTTCGTCCTGCTATTGCTTCGCTCGCAATACGAACGACTATATCCACAGCGTCTATCGTGGACCTGGATTTACGGAAACTCAACTGTTTTTCCGATAGGCCCTGGTTGCTCTCGCTGAATACCTCTAATCGATTGCAGATGATCATCTCGCGTACTTTGCCGGTTGTATTCAGTAAGCAGATTGGTCGATAGGATGAGAAATCGTTCGGTGGTTTATCTCCTTTAGAAAGCAGAACCAAGTTTTGCTGCTTCGAACAGTCGGGGAACTTTTTCAGACAGGCATCATAGACATTTTTAAAGATGTCTGGTCGCGTCTTAATGGCAGTCTTCAGGGCAACGTTCGGTATTCCATCAGAGCCTGGAGCATTGGTGTCCTCAATTCTCTGAAAAGCATTCATCAACTCCTCGTTCGTTATCGGAGGCAGATCTTTGAGATCTTGTGTTAGACTCGGTGGGGATGTTGTTTTTCCCGGCTGGTCTGGGAACAGGGTTCTAAATATCCTGTCCAGAAAATCTGGGCAAGATGGAGATGCCGAGCCCTTGCTTTTCAGCTTAGCCATGACAGTCCTGTAGGGTCGCCCCCATGGGTCATGGTTCACCTCTTCACATAGTTCCTTCCAGCAGCGTCGCTTGCTGGCCTTAATGGCTTTTCCGAAGGTTTTCCTGGCTTCTGTATACCGATCTCTGAGTTCATCAAAGGTAGCGCCACCCCGAGCGCGTTGTGCTCTGCGCCTGGCACTGAGGCATCTCTTTCTGAGCTTTGCTATTCCGTCGTTCCACCAGTAGGCGGGTTTACGTCGATTGTCGTTCGACCGCCTACTCATCGCTGCGTCACAGGCGCTGCTCACGAGGCTCATCAGCTGAGCGACCTCAGAATCTGACGATCCCTCTTTTCTTCCATCATTACCAAGAACGCTGCTCGGTCAAATGAGCGCGGGTTCCACGCGTGTCTCCTCACAGTTGCTGTTCGTTTGGTGAGAGTTGTCTGTTCTCGGTTAGTTGACACTTCGAAGATAATCGCCTGGTGGTCGCGTATAATGTTCTCCGACTTTCCAAGATACAACATGAGTCACCACGTTATCACTTACGAATGTCACGTCAATGACAGCACTGTTTCCGTTCCTTGTGAAGGTAGGAGTGTCACCGGTGTTCAATATGACGACGTCTAACTGGGAGAACGTGTCGAGGAGACGTTCACCTCGCTTGTTGGTCAGCCTGCTACCCCAATCTGTGGCCCACGCGTTGAAGTCACCAGCAATTATAGCAGGACGCTTGCCACGGAGTTCATACGTGATTTCATCTAACGTCCGTTGTAATTCCTCGATGGTAACATTTGGTGAGATGTATACGCTGCAAACGTAGATGTCTCGCACCTTGATCCACACGAATCCGGATCGCTTAGTTGGTTGTATCTCCTGAATGAAGAGGCCTTTGCGTGTCCAGATGGCTGTTCGTCCAGTACCGTCTGCTATCCAGGATCTTGCGTTGTGGATGTCGCAGTATTGCTCACTGAGCATAGCCACATCAATGTTTAGCTCCTGTGACGACTACCAGAGGAGATCTAAGGCTGCCTGACAGTGGTTCAGGTTCAGTTGAAGGAATCTCATTTCTTTCGATTGTTTGCATCACGGACCGCCTGCTGGTACGCAGGACAAGCGTAGCTGCCAGTGCGATTGTTTCCATTCTTCTCACACAGCAGGCATTTGGTGTCGTTTGCCTTGCAGTCTCTAGCATGATGTAAGAAGTCCCCGCACTTCAAGCACATCTTTAAACGGTCTGGACGCTTGCACATCCTCGCAAGGTGACCAAACCCGAGGCATCGATAGCATCTCATGACCGTGTCCTTCTCTCTGGCTCTGCAAACGACCCAGCCTACTCTGAATCTGCCTTCAGTCAGGATTGTTCTTGCCAGTTTGATTGGCAGTACCAGGACAACGGTCTGGGTACGTTCATAAGCTCGTCGAAGGGATTTTACCACACATGTCTCAATCTCATCTGCTCCTTCTATCTGAGAGCGGAGAGCCTGGCAGATCTCTTCGGGTGTCGTCAATTCATCCAGATCCCTCAATTCGATGGCCTTTGTGTCCATACTGCTGGTGACCTCAGCTTTGTCTCTCGGCTTTGTCTCGACCGCTAATAGTAGCTCACCTGTCTTGTCATGAGCTTTTCTATCGAAGACCAGTACTAAACCTCCTGTTTCGGTTTTTCGTATCTTTTTAACGTTTCTCTTCCCCACCTTTTCCATGTCAGGGTCATTTCTCAGGGACTTCAGGATGTCTGCGTAAAATTGCCCTTCCTTTGCTTTCACAACAAGTGTGTCTGGTCGAGGTGGTCTAGATAGCTTTCGCACCTCCTTCTTAGGCATCTTCTTACGTGTCTTCGGCGTTGTAGGCTGCCTCTCAGCTACTCTAGAGGAACGGGGTGTGTGGTCCTCACTTTGTTTCGCCAGTTTCTCTTTTTGTCGCCTTGGTTTTTTCACCATCTTTGGACTGTCGGTTTTCTCCAATACCGGTGAGCTTTCCAGCATTCTTTTCTTCCGTGAGGAGTCTTCTAGGTGTGTGCCATGCTTCGAGGACTCCGCATACGTATGTGAAGATGTCTCTGCGTACGCATGTGAAAATATCTGATGATCTTTTCCATCGCTGGGAGCCTTGGTAAGCATTTGTCGCACGTAACCAATGGATGGTTTTGCGAGCACAAAGGTGCTCATGACCTTCGCCATTTTGGATTGCACTTCCTTGGCGACGGTATTCCTCGACATCACGTCGGCATTCAGTTCTCGCAGTAGTTTCTCCAGGGCGAAAAGTGCTTCGGTATTCCTTATAATTTCTCTGCTTGGGGCAGGGTCGTCTGTTTCCATGGTTACCGCACTATGATGCTTTGGAAGTTTGTCTTCTTGTAGTTTGAAAAATTGAGCTAACATCCAGAAAGTTACCAGCGCTTCGTACTTCAGGAGGCGGGCCGAAATAGTTGGGAGCGGGTATACCCTCGGTCTAGCCTTGATCTACCCCAGTTCCCTGAGGCCCAACCTTTGCTTTACGAGTCCCGGAATACACGGACGGACTGGAACTCGCCCGGGGCAACACGAAGTCCGATCTCCATGTCCAATGCGTATTTCCTGATCAGGGCCCGAAGGGGCTGGACACTTGTCGTACGCCGCAGTGTCATATCGGCAGTGCAAGCACACATCAGCCTCGAAAACTACAATCAAGGCACTCCCAATGAACTACGACGCACACCGATCCGGGTTTTATTTTGGACTTTAACCATGTCCTAGCCTTCGAGAAACCAATCCCTCTCTGCAAGGCAGCAGTTTTGGTTTTTTTATCGGGGTTTTCCTTCCCCTAGCCTGTTTGGACCGCGAGAAGTATTTTATTTCCCTCCTACCATCTATATCTAGAGAGCATTCCCCTATCCGCCACCTGGGGACGCGTCAAGTGTGGGTTACAGACTCCCCTTAGCCGTAAAAACGGCTGTCGTGTTCATCTAACCATTTGAAATTTGATTTTGGTAAATGTTTACTCATTGCAAAACCGTATGAATTATTTACATCCAAATATAATAAATAAGAATCGTCCTTTTCAAGATTATAATCGGATCCCATATATTTGTTGTTCGCTTCAGCATATCGATTGCTACATTGACTAACTCCACCTCGCATACCCTTTTCTATGTAAAGCATCATTTCAGGTTCTTGTAAAAGTTATAATTCTACTTTTTTCTTTTTCAACATTGACTCTAATGACAATCCTGAAGCTGTATGATAGTGCAAAGGATCAAGACTATAATTTTTCATACAACTCAATCGAAAGTTATCGTAAATCTCAGTCAACAAAATCACATCAGTTTTAATATAGAGATCTGAATACTCTCGAAAATTATTAATGTTAAATGTTTCCCACACTAATTTTGCATGTGCATAATCACTATCACTAATATTTGCTTTGTGCAATTTGGAATAAAAATCATATTTCGAAGGGAGATTTTGTTTTTCCAATTTTTCCCAACTGTCAATATAATCATACGGGAAAACACCTTTTTTAGTTAGCAATTGAAATTCATTATCGTTAGGGTTGTATTTGCTACTAATTGTTTTAAAATCATTATCAAAATATGATGCTAATTTATCAATACTGTTAAGCATGAATCTATAAGAATCAATAAATCGTAAAGCCACGCACGTGCCTTTCATATCATATTCGAATCATAGCCACTGACACAATGAAATACAACTGGAATTACATGTTCCTCCTGATAATTTGAATTACACCGAGCATAAGCAGCACCTCTATATGCTGACAGATGGCAATGATCTCGATGTTTATTATCATTAGAAATAAATAGTTGCTCACAAATATGACAATTAGTTGCATTTTTGCAACTTTTTTCCTCAGCCGTTGACAATATAAGAGGTTTTGGTTTTTTATACATTTTTTTTTATTTCATACATCATATTTTATACACATATATTTTTTTTATTTTATACATATACATACATTTTATTTTATACATTTATACATTTTATTTAAAACATTCATCAACAGAAAAAGCAAGCTTATGCAATTCTTCAATAAACCATTCAATACAATTCCGACTAGTGTTTATTGCAAATCTTGAGCAACTATCATCAATGTTATTTTTTAAATAATATGCAACACTATATGGAATATGTTTTTGATATGCGTGAAGGTAATCTGATGTACATGGTTCAAGTAGGGATTCAAAATCACCATACACAACGAATGGAACTGGTTTCTTGTTATTAAAATTTTTAAACTTCAATATACTATTATCTAGTTGTGGAAAAACCATTTTACATTGATTTTTTATATTACAACAATCACTTTGGTGTATCAAAAATGAACTCTGCAACTTTAAGTGATTTAAACATGCATTACAAAACCATAAACGACAGCGAGATTTTGAAATATTCGATTTGCATAGTCGTGATAAATTTTTTATCAGACAAAAGTGGTACAGAATCTTTAGTAACCTCTTTATCAAAATAATCATTCACATTATCATTGTTACTATTATTATTACAACTTATATTAATTTCATCATTACTTTCAGCTCTAATCATAAGAAGATTTCGGTCGCTCAGACGAATGTTTACTCAAATAAAAAGTACAACTTCATATTTTTTTTTCTTTCATCCTTAATTTCTAAACCATACACGTTAATTGACAAATCATTCATTTTTTCAAATTTTGGAATATCTCTTAGTTTTAATGGAAAATTCAAATTGTCATATTTCAAAATTGTACTGAAATGGGGTAATGAATTTACTCGATTCACATTCTTTTCTGCTGGGTGTAGTGCTGCTACGATACACCATACGAAGCAAAATTGATCACTATTCTGGATATTCAAAGCAGCTCTTTTTTTAACCATGTGCGATGGTAAATCAATGTAACTCGAAAATCCAGCCGATAGTGGTGTGTATTCATTCACGTAAAGAACAATATTGATAATTTTAGATAAAGCCCAACCTGAGTCTTTATCTTGAAAATTTTCAATGGAACTTAACATTGGTGAAAATATGTTTGCTTCAAGCCATCCATTTAAATTGACATTAAGCAAAATTATTTCACTTTTACTTTGAAAACTTTTCATTTCATGAACGAATTCATCATTTCTCATAACACTAAATATACAATGTAGAGCTACATTGATATTAAAGCTCAGATACTTCTTCAATAAATTCTTTAATCTTATGATTAGAGTTGACTTCGCGTCATTTATAAAATCATCGATATTCTCATGGAATAAATTTGTCACCATACCAGTTCTAATGTTACCATTAAAAACCTCCTGTAGATCATCCCAACGAATCCTTTCACTTCGCTTTCGACCAGCGCTGTTGACTGCAGCTTGAGCGTTGACAGAAGCGCTATCTTCAGTAGCACTAATCCTACCACCGGTGCTACGTGGTTCTCGATCATTGTTGATTCCTTGTCCTCTTTCTGCAATTTTGCTATGGATGACTCTGAATTTATTATTCAATGACCTTAGAAGACCAATTTTGAAATTCAGATTTCGCTTCTCCATTGATGATAAATCCTTTCGAGCTCTCAATATTTTGTTTAATAATTTGATATTATTGACACCATATCTGAACCATTTATTTATTTCATGCACATTTTGCATATCTTTTACTATATGATATGCATCTTCCATAATTTTTATCAACTTTTTGAAGTTGAAGTTCTCCATTTTTTAGTGATTTTTAATTAATTGTTAAAAAAAAATTTCTTATTGACAATCAAGTTTCGTGTAAATATATTCAGCCTGACAACTGAAACAAAATGAATTGCAACTGTTAATTTTTGTACATGCAAGCACAAGCAATATGAAAAAATCTCCTCCTTACCTTTTGAAAATACTTTGGTCTGGTTCCAGATTTTGTTTCAAAATTTTTATATTTGAAAAATTTAAGAAAAAGAAGAGTAAAGTAAAATAATTTTGAAGAACTAGTAAAGTTTGTTTAGGAGAGTGGACAACAAAAATGAAAATTTTTGCGCAATAAGCGCGAGGAAACCCAAAATTCGACCCTTTGTGAGTTTTGTTTAAAATATCATTTGTAATTTAGCGCGTATAGTCCAACCTTGGTGAAACCTCAATTTAAATTTATTACAAAAATTCAGTTACAAAAAATAATACAAAATAAAATAATGGTATTTGCAATGCGAAGGATATCATAAATTCAAGTTTGACACAATTCAACAAACGATCCATTTTTTGAAAGAACATAAAAAAATTGCATATAATGAAGAAGAGCAAAGCGCAACAAGAAGATTATGGATATTGGAGAGTTCAGTAATACATAAGAAGCACTGAAGAAGCGATATAAGCATATATATAGATACAAATTTTGATGGTTTTGTTAAGCTCAAAAACTAATAGTAAACAATTGAAAATTTATAATTTTTGTGGATATCCTAGTAAGATAGGATCTAAGGATGACGCTGAACTTTGATTTATCAAAATCCGTCGACTGTATCAGGATTTATACATAAAGAAATTCGAGCAACTTATGTGGCGGCTCGCCTATACTAATAGCATAGGGGCCCTCAAATGCTAAAGTTTGTTAGGGCAAAAACTACTATTATTGTTGATACAAGTTCAGTTTTATTGGTGGAACTAGTATGATTAGTCCCACAGTAGCCGAATATGCAAAAAGAAATAGGATTTCTCGAAAAACAAAGATTTTCGCCTCTAAAAACTATAAGCAGTTTTGGCAATGCCCACGTTGGCTCTTATACATGGCGGGTATAAGACAAAATTTTCACCGCAAACGATTTCAGAAGTTTTCAACTTAAATTTGGAACTACGTTAAGTACGATAGCAAAATGCTGCACTGCTTTTAACAATTATAATTTCATTATTAACAACATTAAGAAATTCATTAATTAGCAGTAATTTTGGGAGAATAACTTCACATTACAGTGATTCGAGATACTCGTTTCAATCTCAACAAATTAATCTCAATTTTCATCAACCAAACAAAATTGATTTTTAAAAATGAACAATATACGGTGTTAACTGCTGCTTTGAAAACACTCTACTTGAGCGTGGGAATATTTTTTAACTTTTTGCTGATCCAGCAAAAATAGTAGCAAATATGAAGGAGTTTTGCGCATTGATTCAATGGCGCAAATCTTGAGGATGGGAATTGCAAGGATGAGGAGCACCGATTACTCACCTTGTAGAGATAATTGGTGCTATCAAAAGGTGTGTTCTAAGGCCACGTGGAACTTTGGTGAATGTTAGATTTTGCAAGCTTTATTCAAGTTACAACCAACACACACTAGCAGCAAATAACTCAAATTAAATTTAACCAAACTTTAACGGTTTAGCAACAAAAATGATAACTTTTATGAGAAGAGTAGCAAAAGCTAAATATATAAGGCACAATATCGCTGTTAATATATAACACACGCGCTGTTAAACGACAAGTGTTCGTGCTAGCTAACTCGAGTGGGTAGCGCGGTGCATGATCCGCCCAATTCTCGTGACGTCATGCAAAATTCGCTTACTATAGGTGCCAGGACATACTGGCGTTGAAGGCAATGAAATTGCCGACAAGGTGGCTAAAGAAGGCACTCGGATACAGACGAGATCAATTCAGGCTGTGAGGCTCGACAATCATGGGCTTTCATAGGGCCCTATCCCCAACCTGATTGGGCCAAGAGAATAACCAGCCTTAACAGGAGACAAATAAGGCTGGTGACAGGACTTCTGACGGGACACTGTCGGTTAAAACACTACCTATATAAAATATGGAAAACAAACGACAACACATGTAGATGGTGTAAGTTGGACGATGAAGACGCCATACATGTGCTGACCGAATGCCCAGCCTTGGCCGGGAGTAGAGGCACGTTTTTTGGGCTGTACCTGGCCTGCGCTGAGAGAAATTAGAGAAACCAGTACAACTGGGCTAGCTGCCCTAGCAGATAAGCTGGGGCTGTAAATATGCGGGTAGGCTTCCCTCTATACCGACTATAAGGCGCGTAAGAGTACAATGGATGAATTTCTGAGTGCTCTAGGTGTCGCCTAGCGGCAGACACCTCGCGCTATTGTATTTGTATTTGTATTTGTATATTATATCAGTAAGGATAAATGAAATACTGCAGGGACAATGATCGCCCGGGCGTTTAGCTAGTATATGTATTTATCCTTATAATTATATAAATTACAAATTATTTTTGTTTGTTTGTTTGTTTTGTTATAACTTAAGAACTAATGAAGTTTATGAGCATTTTTCACATATGTTTAACTCCTTCCATCCTTAGAAGTGACATAGGCTGTAAAAGAAATCGAAAAATAGATTTTTATGATAAGGAATCAAAAAAAAATTGGTTTTTCAAATTGCAGTGCTAAATAAAATATTTACAACTTGATTAATGTAAAGAATTATCGTTATTTAAATGTAACCGATAAATAAAATTGGCGAACGTCTGGTTTGTAAGGTAATGCCAAACATAACGTTTTAAAATAATTATATTAAAATTTTTTTATATATACCAAGAAGAAACACATTAATTACATGGTAAGACCTCTAGAAATACAATAACGGTAACAAGCATACACTCCGCAAAACAATTATCGATCCACCTGAAAATGCCTATTTTTACTTCTGTGTAATTTTTTCATTTGTATGACAAAATAAAATTCGCAGCATAAATTCGAAAAGCTGATGATTTAAGTTTCAATTTAATAATAAAATTATCCATTTTTCATGAATCTATTCAATGTTATAGGCAAAATACTGAAAAGAGTAACTTTTTTCAAAACATCTATAACTTTCAAAAGTTTTAATCTTTATAATGTTTTTTTTCTTCGTAAATCATCAGGAGCTCCTGAATTTTACATTTCCGTGGTGAGAGGGACGTGTGTACAGGATATTGTTGTGGTTATAGTGATTCAAAGTTTGCAAAATTTTTTTATCGAAATATTAGACAGCAGCGCGATCTATTGCGATGTTAAAATTTTGTTCAACAAAGAATGTCAAAGCTAAGGTTTCAAGCTTCAATTTGGTGTAAAATAAACTTTTTTTAAAGACCTAACTTCGACAATAAAATAAAAGTAAGAGTTCGAGATTAATCTAAAATAAAATTCATAACTAATTTATAAAGAACCTCTTGACAGGAGTTAAGTTGAGACTCTGAACATTCTTATAGGAACATTCGATAGTTTTTAACAGTGCACACGTCAAAAGTTCTCCTTGTAAATTATACAATATTTTATTGTAACTCCTTATAGAAATAAAAATTGGTCTAAAGAGCACAGACTTCAGCCTTTATAGATGTTAAGTTGGAACAATGTTAGAATATTCTTTCTCAGTTCTTTTATTAACCACTGTTATATCCTGCCATAATTTTCTATTCAAATCAAATAATATTCAAATATTATTTGATCGCGTTAAAGGGCATTCGGAAAATACAAGTCTGCACTTCCGTTATTCTCAAATACCTCCAACAGTCCTGATAGTTACACGTGCGAGAATTAGATATCCATATCTCAAAATGCATTCTTCGCATACGCGAATATTGGTGCATATAAGCGGAGGTCAGGGACCATCCGCAGCTCTGTCTGTATTTAACATCCAACTCCCCACTTTCTTATTTCTATTTGTTACGATGTTGATATCTATGAGCGACACCCAAACATGTGTCGACGCCCATCAGTTGTACGAAAAGATTCAGTTTAAATATAATAGTTCAACAAGTTACTCAAGTACGTATGTGTTTCTCGCGAATACCTTCAGAAACCTTCCCTGTAATACTTCATTGATAACAAATTTGCGCAGTCGGTACCTATGGTTTTCGACTTGGATAGCAACCAGCCGCTCCGTGATTGATTACACCACTTGAAGATATTGTGAGACCACTATATCCTGAAGAAGTGATCCATGAAGTCAACATTCCAATCGAAACCATCGTGACAGTTATATACTGGCTACAACAATTGAATAATTTCTCGAAATAGTACGAATACACGTGTCTTAAACAAGCTAAAAAGGTATTTTATTCATCAGATTTGCGAAAATTAGTGTGCAGATTTTGTGACGTCGATTTTTGCGACTTTAATGACTAAATATTTGAATCAATAAATTACCACGCAATAATAAGAAGACCGGAATATTACCAGTAGCATTGTAAAAGGAGCGATACACAGCTGTACAATCGCCGATACGCAGGAAGCCTTATCTGCCTAGCCGAAATACTCATATCTTTCGACGAAGGACAGCTGTCAATCAAATTCAAAAAAATTGTGATCAGTGAAGAAACCTTAAACAAACAGTTGACATTTAACGATATCGCAGGATATTTCTATTGAACGTAATCAAATGTCACCACGAGAATTCGCACCTGAAACTTTCAACGTCGTAGTAGATAATGTCACACGTTTATTAAATGAACAGAACAGACAACTCGATGACAAAGTACTCCTTAAGAACTACTTTTGTGTGCGACAACAAAAACCAGCAGTCACGTTACGCCAACACGGTAGAGGTAACAAACATACATTTTGCAATGATCGTATTGTGATTAACGATACAACAAATTGCACTGTGATAAGAACTTAAAACCGCCAAACGATCGACACACATCAAGACGACAGCTGTGGACAGATGTGACAGATGTGGAGATTATTATTCAATAACTCGTTCAGCTTCAGAGTGCAAAGATTGCCTATCCGTCGTACATTAATTTCTCGGTGAAACCATTTCACCATTGCGCAGAAGAATCACCGGCATCGTTTCCATAGTCTAAAAATCATCTTAATGGCAGACAGTGATATAAGTTCCAACTACAGTGATAACAATAATGAAAGAAACAATTCAGACTTGGCAAATTTAGTAACTTCTCGACCTCACATCGCCACCCACGTTCACAATCGCAAGGATCAACAGAGAAGTCATCCCGACAAAAATGATACGGTGTGACCTCACGAGCAGATTGAAACTAACAGTTTATATGGAAGAATAGCAGCGAATGGTGAGCATCGATAATATTGCACAAAATTTTTAACCTATTATTGTCCACATGCGGTATATTTGCGTAAGACAAAATAATTCAAATTACTTCGAATACAACTGTAAAAAAATCTGTGGTAAATTTTATTATAACAACAAACAAATAGTCGATCCACAAAGAAAATGGCAATAGCACTTGTCAAGTCATTCTATTTTAGTTGAACGAAAATGTTTAACACAAACATATGAATGTTCCATCTGTGACAGATTACTATTCCACATTAAATCTAGTATAGATTGCCCTATTTGTACACGAGTTTAAACACAACAACGACAAAACATAAAAGTATGTAAAAATATATGACATAATATTCATTTCTGAGAAAATCAAAAACTTTTTTAACAACAAACATTGCAAATGTCAAATTTCCATAAATCCAAAATTATTACGAAGTCAAACAAAATAGTTACAAACTGAAGAAATAAATCGTTTACTATTGCCTGGTTATTGTCCTCCAAAACGACGTAGCAAATCTTCGGAATCAAGAAAAACTCAAAAAGTAGGTGCTAAAGTTAAAAATCAGTTGACACATCAGTTGACACGTCAGTTGATTAGACTTAAATTCATTACGCGACATCTAAATTAAAACAACAGAAATTAGTTTAACTTGTTCTCATACACTATATACTAATACGATAGCAGATATGGCGGAAGATCAAGAAACATACAAGCTCCGTTTGAGCGACGCACTAGAAATGATCCCAACATACTCGGGTGGAAATGATCACGCTTCCTTATATGACTTTATAGGGGGTTGTAAAGATGCTAAATCAGTTTTACCGCCGAAAAGGCCCTAGCACAGTTAATAAAAACCAAGTTAAAAGGAGGAGCCCTCTAATTAGCTTGCGGTCGTACATTTGATACAATAAATGAACTTATTAAAGCAATTCAAGAGATATACTCTTCTAACAAAATTTCAACCTAGATATGCGGCGAGTTATCTCGTCTCGTACAGAGTGACCATGAAGGCGTCGCTGCCTATTTCAATCGCCCGTGTACAATCCAAAATCAGTTGTTAGAAAAACTAATGTTTCAATTGTGGAAGAAATGGTAACATTTGGAAGACAAAATAACAATTGAAATATCCCGAGACGAAAAAATTATGATAACAGACTCCGCAACAACAACAATAACAATACTAAAAACAATTCAAATGATGATCAAAATATAAACAATAATCGCAGAAACTATAACGACAATAAATCTCAAAATAATTGTCAGTTTTGCACTTTACCGGGACACAGAATTCAAAATTGTTTTGAAAATCGCATTCGAAAAAATTCAAGCGTTGAGCAAAGGGAGCTCGGGAAACTACCCGTGCATCCCTGTGAGGAAGGCTTAACCGTCGACCTCAACGAACAATGTGTAAATGTTTAGTTAACATTAAAAACGTCATCTCCAAAAATTTAAATAGAGAGCCCAAACCCCTCAATATTTTAATTAATTCAGGAGCAGAACCATGTTTGATAAAAGAACAATCAGTACAAGAAAATATTATGGTTGACTATAATCAAAAATTATATTTATCAGGAATCACAAAAAATAGGGACAAAACAAATTGTCCCTACTTTACGAAAAGTTAAAATGTTAATTTAAGAAAAATGACGGATTTCTTCATTGTTCCAGAAACTTTTCCAATAGAAAAAGACATTATTTTGGATGTAAATTTTTATTAGAAAACCAAGCAAAAATTAAATAGGAAGAAAATGGATGAGACGAAACAATCATTTCATTAAAACTTAACTGAGTACACATTACCTGCGCGAAAACGTAAATTATTACGCGTTAAAATAAAACCTACGAATTCAGACGTTGGATACATAGAAAAATTTCTATCGGAAACGCTATAGTGAAAAATGATAATAAATACATCAACATTTTCGTGTACGATTCGTCTGAAAATTTGAAGAAAATACAATTGCCGAAACCTTAATAACAGGAAAAGCATCAAAGAAAATATTGCGAAACACGAACACCAAAATGAGTTGCTAAAAGGCAAAAACAAAATTACAATTAATGTCTGAAAGCAAAAATTCTAACATTCACAAAGGAATGTAGATGTTTATTAGACTTAAATTCATTACGCGACATCTAAATTAAAACAATAGAAATTAGTTTAACTTAATTTTTCAAGTTTTTCTAGATCAAGTTTTCTGACATCTGCAGCTTGTACCCGTGGGTCTGAAAGTACGGAAAGTACCCGGTCGGACACCCAAGAATCCTTTTAGGTGACGAATTCTGGACCTCGTTGATCGTGACAACAGTTTGAAACGCGTTGAGGGTCTCGTCAGCTGTCGATTTCTCGCTCCGCGCAAGCTCTTGCTCTCTGTTCTGCCAGTGCGTATGGGTGGTCGTCTCATCTTTGCGCTCTGCCGCACGTGCGGTAAACAAATGAACCACGATCCTTGCTTACACATGGATGAGCAGGACCGCTGGTTCGAGGGCACTTACGTTTCAGCCGAGTTTCGCCACGCCAGAGTTTTGCGTGTTTATGAAATCTGGCAATACGAAACACCGCGTTACGACAAATCGAGCGGCAAAAGCGGTCTTTTTACACGATACATCGACGCGTTTTTAAAAATTAAACAGGAGTCGAGCGGTTTCCCCGAGACACCCGAGACATGCATCACCGACGAGGACAAGGCGGCCTACATTGCCGATTACCTGAGTGTCGAGAACATCCAGCTCGAAAAAGACAAAATTTGTAAGAACTCGGGTCTACGATCGGTAGCTAAGTTAGGGCTCAATTCGATGTGGGGTAAGGTGGGGCAGCGTAACAATTTGCGCAAAACAATAATAGTCAAAACCTGGAAAGAACTAATCACCGGTGTCAACGATTCGCGTTTGACTGTGTCAGGGTTTCTCCCAATCAGTAACGAGGCCGTATCGTCAACATTCAAGCTTGTTGATAAAGCTATCGAAGTGCAGGCAATCACTAATGTTGTCATGGCTTGTTAAACGACGGCTCAGGCACGTCTCAAGCTGTAAAAATACATGGAACAGATGCACGATCGCCGCCTTAATTTTGATACAGACTGTGCAATTCACGTCAGTAGACCCGGTGCTTGCGACATAAAAACAGGCACTCATCTAGGAGACATGGTTTCCAAACTTGCGGCAGACGAATTCATAACCATGTTCTGTAGCATAGGTCCGAAAGCGTTTGCGTACACAGTGCGCACGGCGTCTGGCGAGACGAGAGTAGCGTGCAAGATAAAAGGCGTCTGTCTTGATTACAAAAACCTAAATGCGATCGACCACACCGTTCTCAAGGAATTTCCGAAAGGGTTGCGCACAGAGCCGGTTGTCCCAGAAAACGACAACATGTACCGCACACCTTTTTACAGCATCGTCACCCGTAAAGAGACAAAAACAGTTTAACTTGAGCTCAAAAAAGCTAGGCCTAACGGCGAATTCTATTCACAGCCTTTCGGTTAAACGAGCGATTCCGAGTGAAAATTGTATATACCGCATTGTTAATATGTTGTACACTCTGTTCAACTAATGTTAGGCATCGCCATAAGTAACAAATTTGTATTATAGATGTTACAGATTTCGTATTATATTCGTGATTGGATTTTTAATAAAATATTAACATTATCTTTGATGCTTTTTCATTTCAGGATTACCCATTCACATGCATTCTTCATATATTTCTTTTTCAAATAAATACAACGAAAATGGAGCAACATCAACGAGTATCAATTTCATTTTAACCCATAACGACCCGTTGGAGGGGGGCGCTACGTTGTCGTACTAGGCACGCAATCGTCAGCATTGTGACGTCAGAGATGATCACATTTTTAATATTTTTGTTCAACATTAATAAATTATTTTCTTATAAACGTTTGTTAATAAATATTTATTTCTATTATTCGATAATTTTATAAACATCCTTGTTTTCAGCGAGAAGTATCAAGTACGTGGTCGTCCATGCTGTGGACGATCACGTGTGTGCGTCAGAGAAAATCGCATGTTTTTCAACATTTATTGTTGCCCAGTCAGCAAATTTTATGTCTGGTATGAATGGTACATAAATTTTGAGATTACCGTTCATACCGGTCAGGATACTAGTCTACTTATTTTCATGTCATATCAAAACTAAAAATTAATCTTCTTCTAAAAAGTTTTGTTAGATCATTTAGAATCAGATATAAATCAGATAAAATTTGATGAAATTCTACCTAATCAGGACTATTTTTAAGTCTGATCAGACCTTGACATTTTTTCCTGAGATTAATAAAAATTTGAAATTCAAAATCGAATTTCGAGCTTCAATTTTGGGCTTAATTAACAGCTTTCAACCTCGATTTTGAGCTTTTATATGAGGACCAAGCGTTCTGTTTCCGAGGCCGCACGCTTAATTGTGCTCTAGACTGAAAGTTTTCAACTTTCAGCTCTCTTATGAGAAGAGGCCGTTGCCATGATAAATATACTTTAGATTACGACCTGAAAGTTTGACATTTCGTCGGATTGAAAGGTGCTGACTAGCTTTGCTTCCTTCGGCAAGTCAACTTGCACTCCCAGCCCCGGAATTCAAACTTTCAGGCCTTCTTACAAAATCTATTATTTTCAAATAAGTTCCTTTGGAATAGAATTGGGAACTGAAATAAACTATTTATACTAAAAATAGAAAAACTAGAAACCTGAAGATTTGACATCAGATCTTAACAACTGAAAAAAAATTTTTTCTATTTCAGCAAGATGCGAGTTTCCCCCACATTGGAGAGGAAGTTGGTTTCAGTTAGGTGAAAACATGGTTAATATAAATGACACCCATATGGGCGGAAAAGGTCATTGCATAGCATCAAAAGGCGACAAATTTCTGATCCAAGAGTACGGAACAAAGTAAGTAGAAAAAATTTTACAATTAACGGAACAAGAAGTTTTTAAGGTTGTTCATTACGGTGGCGCTGTTAGTTTCTTTAATAACTCCGATAAGTAGAACATGAAGTGCAATTACGGTGATAAGATGAGGCGAAATCAAGAGGATATAAACAAGTGTTTCACGTTAAATCTTTCTTTTCACTTGATTCCACCTCGTTCCAAAAGCATTATCTACAATTAATAACAACGTATAGCTTCTATATATTTATGATCAATTACATATTTTTGAGTGTGGTTATATACTTCAACAATTCTGATTATTATAATTCATATTTATTAATTGTTTTGTGGTTTTTCTTAACTTTATCTGGGTTAACTGAATAAAATCTCTATTTTGTTTTTCTTTTTGTTATGTTTATTTCCATTTCCTTCTGTTTTATTTTGTTAATTATAGATCGTTGAATCCTAGTCGCAAAAATAAAAAAATCTAGTTTAAAAATTTATTTCAAAATATATTTCATGTATATTTGATATCTGGGTGGTTCAAAAAATGGGAAAAATTTCAGACAAAAAATGCACCCAGTAACACAAATTTAGGAGATGAAATAAATTAATATATGATACAAAGGATTTTTAATGTTGCTAACCACAAATATAATGTCCAAACATGATTTCGGCACTTGACAGCTGTCAAAATTGTTGCCAGTGTCATGAATTCATGTAATAAAGTGAAAAATCATAAGATAAAGAAGTTTTTCATAGTCGGTTATCACAAAATTGGAATAAAAAAGTTCGAGAACAACGAAAATACTTTTAATATTTTTTTATTCGTTTTTTCATTGATACTAATTAGTTATATCACTTATACTTTGTTGTCAGTTGATTAGTGATAGGTGACTTTGAAAAACTTCCTCATCTTATGAGTTTAAGATAAAACTCCATTTAATTTTCAAATACCGTGGGGCACGGGTTAAATCAATTTTTTTTCATTTTTCTTGTGGCAAAAATTAATTTTGTATAGGTACTTTTATTTTAGGGGGTGCACTCTTTCTTCTGAAATTTTTTCTCTTTTTCAACCTCCCTATTCAACATACTTAAATATATTCGTATATATACTACGTATATTTATGAAATATTTATAAAGCGGCAATAAATTATATGGATTTGTTATAAAATTAATATACGTTGTATCAAAAAATATATTACATATCAATATGAATACGAAATATATTTGTACGTATATTTTCGTTCCTGTGGGATACAAAGGTTTGAGAAAGAAATGAGAAAGCAAAGATAGTCCCTGCTCCACTAGTAATATCAGTGCCTGAGGAGCCTGAGCCAGGAGCACCTAACCCTCCTCCACGATCTCCAGAACGACAGTCATATGCTAAGATGAAGGTACACCTCCAATACAAGATGAATAGGGGCAACGAAGCTGAAAAAGTACAAAGGGACCACGGCAACCTGGATCACTGGACCCCGAAGGGAAGAACTCTTCAGGAAAATCCCACAGGGACAAAAATATACGTACGAATATATGTCGAATGTATATTAATTATATGAATAATGTATATTTTTTCGATAAAATTTGTATTCATTTTATATTAACTTTATGTAAGTTATTGCCATTTTATAAATAATTTATAAATGACATATATATAGAATATATACAAATAAATTTTGAGTATATGAAATATATGTAAAATATATTTCGAACTATTATTCTGTCCGTATGGGAAAGCTCCTGGAGAAGTGAATCGAGTTTCTTACTGTCGCTACAGAGAACACGCAAGAGAAACCTCCCAGACATCTTTTTTAACCTTTCTTCTTGTTTTAATTCCTTTTATCATATTTTGTATTGTATTGTTCTCTAATTGAATAATTTGATTGTATTCTTCGTTCTTTAACACTAGAACGACCGAAGCCGTCAATTTGACAACTTTTTTTTTTACAATTGCCCACCATTTTAGTTAGGTTGACAATAAAAGAATTTCTTCTATAACATTCCAATATTTTTGATTTACTTTCATATGATAACTTCATTTTTTTTAATTTTTCTTCATTTTTAATGAAAGTTAAACATCTACCTAAAACGACCGAGGCGTCAATTTGACGGCTTTTGTAAATAAATAAATATTTCGCTAATATTAATTATTCAAAATTAATCTATATTTATTCGATTGATGCAATTTTTATCAAATCGCAACTAGTTTTAGAACTTTATTTATATAAAAAATAAGAAAATGAACACAAATGGGAGCGAACGAATTTCCCTCCACCCCGCGCGCCCGAGCCGATAAATACGGCCGCGGTCATTCAAATTGAGTTTTTTTGGTTTTTCATAATTTTCCGCGTTGTAATCAAGTATCCTAATAATCTTTAAGTCTCTAATTTTTAAATCTTTAAGGGGGTTTTTCGGTAGATCAATCTGGAAAAAGCCCATTTTCATGATTTTTTTTATTAAAATAATACAATGTATTATATATATATATATATATATATATATATATAAACTTCAGGGGTTTTGCCATTACTTTGTACATATATTAAAGTATACTTATGAATTTTTTCATTGAAATATCTTTCAAATAGATGCGTCTTATTGTAGCATATGTGCGGTGTGCCCGTCTAATCAATGTACAATATAGAGTCAAAACGGTTCATTTGAATTAAAAAATCGCATGAGATTCAAAAAATACAGTACATTACTTGGAGTTTGACGTACGAAAAAGTTAAAAAAGTCTTCCTTTAATATTTTTACTAGCGCTTTTGAAGTCGTTTACTTGGAATTTGAAAATTGTCCGTTGCATTCTAGAATACGCAAATTGGAACGAACGAATTCCCCTCCACCCATACAGTCTGTCTGGCAGTTTGTTGATAAAAGCAGGTTGCTCGCGAGGTTACATTATATATTCTCTTAGTCCTTGTAAGTCGTCGTTACGAGAAATTCCGGTTTTAGCTAATTAGTGTGGGGATACGTATTCCCAGGTGGGTGTAGAATTAGGTTGTGAGATGTAAGGTTGTCATAATGAGTGTCAGCGTAGTTTTTAATAATTTCCATCTATGTAAAATGTTGAAGGTAACACGGGATTGCATGTGATTTCGAGACTTACATTCTCGAGAATTTTGATTCTTGGCAAGGGGAATATGGTTTAATTATTCTGTATTACCGATAGTTTTTGATAGCATCTGTCTGTTTTTGCAACTATAACTTCTACGGGAGGGCACTTCAGGACGTGAATAATGTCTCTCCTAAGTAAGGCTGTATATCCTGGTTAGTCCATGATGATTAGGCTAATCTCATCAGCGTTCTGCATATCAATGATCAGAGAATTTTTTAATACTTTTCTTTCAAGTTCACATCGTTTCGTTAGTACGTCTGAGTATAATGTTTCAATTTAAGCCCGGAAATGTTTTTCGATATAAATGAATTTACTGTTTACATAATTGAGGTCTATGTCAGCAGTCTGTATGGTTGTTTTGGCCTTGAAACATTCTCCTTTGGTTCCTTCTGAAATGTATAATTTTGGGTGTTCTGTACGGGATAATATGTAACCGCCCGCGTTTTGTAACGAAACTGTTGTAAGAGCGAAGGTAAAATCTTCTGAAGTAACCGCGATAATTGTTCCGAGTCCGTTTTGCGTTTGGCTAATCATTTTGTTTCCTACACCTTCATATAATACTGTATATTTATCAAAATCGCACGGGTCCTTAGGAAATAAACTCCAGTAAAGAATGCTTCCATTTTGTTTGTAGCATTTACCTTTGCTGATTGGGCAGCGAATCCCAGAAGGTGTGATCAAAGTTTGTTCATCTAATTAAACTATTACGTCTGTTATGTCCCGCCATAATTTCCTATTCAAATTTAATAATATTCAAATATTGTTTGATCGCGGTAAAGTGCAGTCGGTAAATACAAAAGTGCCCTTCCGTTAGTCTCACGTCGGATGTCAATTTCCTTTATCCAGAGAAATGATAAACGATAGTTTGAAGTCCCTCCAATAGTCCTGATAGTTACGCGTGTGTGAATTAGCTATCCGTATCTCTAAAATGTATTCTTTGCCTACGCCAATATTGGTGCATATAAGCGATGGTCAGGGACAATCCGCAGCTCTTTCCGCATCTAAAATTCGGCTTGTCACAGAACACAGACTAGAATATCTAAAACTAATCACACGATTACACAAAGCTAACCTTAAACTCCAACCAGATAAATGCGAATTTTTGAGAAAAGAAGTTAATTATTTAGGCCATAAAATTTCAGAAGACGGCGTCAGACCTGACTCAAAAAAATTAGAAGCAGTAAAAAATTTTCCACGACCAAAAACAGTAACAAACGTACAACAATTTTTGGGCATTGCCAGTTATTATAGAAGATTTATCAAAGATTTCTCTAAATACTCAAATCTACTCAATAAGTTAGTTGAAAAGAGAGTTCCTTTTGAATGGACTGAAGAACAAGAAAATGCATTTGAATGTTCAAAACAAAAATTGTGTGAAGAACCAGTTTTGCAATACCCCGATTTTTCTAAACCTTTTATTCTAACGATAGACGCTAGTGGTTATGCCATAGGAGGAATTTTAAGCCGAGGAGAAATAGGAAAAGATAAACCAGTAGCATACGTATCGCGATTTCTAAAGTCAGAAGAAACACGTTATAGTACATATAAAAAAGAAGCTCTCGCAATAGTTTTTTGTGTGAGTCAGTTCAGACCTTATCTGTACAGTAGAAAATTCACAATACTAACAGACCATGAACCCTTGTGTTGGATGCGTACGACACAAGATCCAACATTGCGTTTAACTAAATGGAAATTAAAGTTAGAAAAATACGAATATGATGTAAAATATAAAGCCGGAAAAACTAATGTAAACACAGATGCTTTATCGCGGAACCCTATTAGTGAAAACAAAGATCACCCAGAAACACTAATTATATTAATTAAACACTAATTAATAAAACTTTAATTATCAAACCCGAGATAAATCGACCCAAACGAAATATTAGGATGACAGAGGCAGGAAAACGATATAGAGAAATGATAAGTAAAATACGAGACAAAGAATTAAAAATGAACAATAAAATAACGTAAAATGTTCAACTTTCCAAAGAAAATAAGAAAATGAATAAAGAAATAATAAAGAAACATCGACATATTGCAGAAAATGGCATCTATCATGCTGATGTTGAAGGAGAATTTATCGAAGAAAATTACGAAGAAATTAAAAAGAATAAAAACCCACAGAGAAAAATGAAAAACAAAGAAAACAAGAAACGAAAACACAATTTTTTAAGCGAGAACGAAGATTTCATTTTGCTTTGCAATTTCAAAGGCCGTGATGACAATGAAAACGAACACAATTTTTTGGCGCCTTCCATTTTGAGTCCCCCGGTGAGAGAGTAAGTTTTACAAGTTCAAGTTCGTACGATTTTTCAGATTTTTTCGAAAGTGAAACAGATTTTATTACATTGCGAGAAAAGAGAATAAATGAACATGATTTTGATGCGTTGCACAACAGAAGAAAAAACAAAAAAAAATATTTTTGATCGTTGTCCCAAGAGAAACGATATTCATTTGAACAATAATTCATTATCTGGAGGATCCATAGACACAATTGACTGAACACAGTCCAGTCTCGATGTGTTAGCGAGTACTGATGAGTCTGATTCGGACGACGAAGTACAAAGAAATGAAAATAAAAAGAAAGAAAATAATTTTTCATATTCTGATCTCTGTCTAAAGAAAGCCGAAGTGAATTACGAAAAACGAACGAATAATAATGAAAATAAAAAGAAAACAAATAAAGAAAACAAAAAATGTGTAAAAAAAACAAATAATCAAAACAACGAAGAAATAGAAGTAAACAAATTAACAGATTCTGATCCCGAAAAAGAAATAAAAGATTTATTGAAAATATGAGAAATATTCATGAATCAAGTGATCAGTTGTACATGAGAAATGACAATTACGTATTTTTAGTAGATTCGGCTGAAATGCCGATTGCTAAGGGCTCACAGTTGTTCGCTCTGAAAAAAGAGATAGGTCATTTTGGCGTCATGAAACTCGGTAACAAAAACATTGTAAGATTAAACTGGCGTCACCATATGGCAATATGTGCCACAGACACCAAGGACGTTTCAGATAAAGTTATAAATAAAACAATTTTGATTAAAGCCCTTCGAGAATTACTTAAAGTACTGATCCGAAAAGAAATAAAAACATTTAGTATGTTACGAGTAGACGGGATAAATAATCTCAAGTGGGACGAAGTATTTTTAGTCATTTGCGAAATTTTCAAAGATCAAAAAATAAAGACAACAATTTGTGAGAATATAGTTCAAACGCCTGATATTTCTGATAGACATAACCTGAATAATGAAGTACATTGTTCAGCTATAGGAGGTCATGAAGGAATAGTAAAATTTCACAATGATTTGAGACAATATTACTATTGGGAAAATATGAAGTTCGACATACAAAACTTCATCAATCAATGTTTGACTTGCAAATTGAAAAAGTTAGTAAGAAGGAAAATTGAACGAGAAATGATTCTGACAGACACAGCCGGACAAGCTTTTAATAAGTTGGCACTTGATATAGTAGGACCCTTTCAAAGAACGGAAAATGGCAATTAGTATATATTAACGATGCACGATACATTAACCGAATATATGTAGCAGTTCCCTTACAAGATATTTCAGCGAGTTCAGTAGCACATGAGTAGTTAGCTATGGACTAGTGGATGACCTTGATTTCACCCGTGGACCGTTATTACGTAACTGCCTAAAAAATGACCTACTGATTAGCGTGGTGGACTATTGGATGACCTTGATTTGGACCTGTATTACGTAACTGCCTA
>JAPYZS010001359.1:0-18758 GCA_030522925.1 Trissolcus japonicus | reverse complement strand
ATATATAAATTGTTACTCGGGTCAATCCAAAGTTGGCAAAGTTGTTAAACTCACAAAGAACGTGAACTTTTGAATTCGTCGCAGGGTCACTTGGATGTTTTAGCCCACTCCATTATATGACCAAAATAAACGCACGTTTTGCAATCTCCACCTGCGAAACTTGCCTGCCAAATATTCCTCGTCATTTTGTCGCGGGTTAATAAATTTGTGCAACTTGACTGCAGCTGTTAATCTTTTCTTAATTCGATGTCTCTCAAGCTGTCAACTAATCGCGATGAAATCTTATTTTCTATACACCTCAATTCAATATCTCACAATCTCTCTTTATTTGTCGTAATATTTTATCATTTTTGTTTCATTATAAAAATATATTAATCATAAAATCTGCATCAATATAGCTTGTTTTGGATTTGCTGAACGTTTTTGATCTCATATAATAATATATCTTATCTCGGACTTGTAGTTTTAAATTTCAAACGATTTAAAATGAAAAATTGCATTGGATGATTAAAATTCAACAATATGTTGAAAGATAATGATTAATTCAGTTTTTTCAATTTAAATATACAAATGAATGAAATAGATCTGTAAGGAATGAGTCGGAAATTGGAATCTTTTACAACTAACAAAAACATCATTTCCTTTTTATATTTCCTTTTCTTATAAAAAACAACTGAGTATTTTGAAAACGTCCAAATTTCAAGAATGATTCGAAACTCAAAAAATTATACTGCCATGAAATGATTTAACAACGGGCAAAAAAATTGTTTTCAGTGTTTAATCACGTACTCACGTTTGCCGTAAAAGTTGGCATAAAATTGATTTTAACGTTTGTACGAATCAATTTTTCAATAAAATCGTGAATACATTCGTTTTCAGAAATACCCTTTCTTTCGAATTTGTTTAGTTGTTTGTGTCGCTAATTATTTAATGTAAAATGAATCAAACAGAAAAGTGGGTGGCAAGTCTGGAAGCGCAGACTTTTCCACGATCGGACGAACGGCGTGCCAATCTTTTCGCTCTATTTCGGATGGGCTTGTAGTCGCTTGATTTTCAGTTGCCGCGCGTTGAGCCAACCCAGACGCTCCGCGCGCTTACACGCTCCACTTGTCTCGTCTCGATATTTTTCAAGTGCAAAATTTCTTTTCCTTTCTTTGATTCGAAACTTTTTCTTCCACAAAAACGACAATCTCAATAACGAAGTCACGAATGTGAAATAACTAGCACCGTAACGTCAGTCTAGGGATGATTTGTTGCATTGCGAATTCTAGAGGATGTTTTTTTAGTTGAACAATAAACATAGTGAGATGGTACGAGCGTACACAAAGTGTAGTGATTTGTTGATTGATTGCCAAAAAACAGCGATTGGTTGACGAAGTTTTCGTGGCGGTTAAATTTTGAAATTCATGTGAATGAACTCACGTGGGCCTCTCTCACTTTCTCAATGCGTGTTTATGTAAAATGTTGACTTTGCACTACTACTCAAACTCGGAAGGCATACGCTTCGCGTTGAGGCAGGTCGCCGCCTGGTATCAGGAGGACGACGTTTATTCCAAGGACCTCATTAAAGAGTTTGAAGATACCAAACCCGCGGTTGAGAAAGAACTTGCTGATGCACTGGCCCAAGGTGACGGACAAAAATGATAGTAACGTAATCTAATCACGTTTGTTACGTGTTTCTAACAAACTTTTAACATTAATTTTTGTTAGTGTTTCTTTTTAATTTGTTTGTTTTTGGTATTTAATTTGTCAAGTATTTATTAATTTTTTAACAAAAGAAAATGTTTTCACTCAGATTAATTATTTTAAACTAAAAACAAAAAGAATGATATGTTATCATAATACAGTGTTTAACAGCGATAAAAAAAAGTGAACTGTATTAATAACGTCAAGTGTTATCGAACGAGCGAGCTATCAAACGGCGCGCACATTGCTCAGTACATTTCAACCGCGCTGAAAAAGCCAAGCCATGATCGAGACCGACTATTTCGAACTCTATTTTCAAAATCAACGACTGTTCCAACTGTCGCCGGGTAATCGTCCAATTTTGCTTTTTTATCTCGTATCTCATTGTTCAATTCAAGTCACGTTTTAAATGATTTTTTGAAATTTATTGCAAACATCATTGTTGCCTACAATTTTTACTCGACAAATTATAGGTTCGCATGGCAAACATTCTGTTATAACTACAGAAAAGCCTAATCAGCTAAAAGATATGTTTTAATTTTAATTTTGTTATGATTAAAATTAAACCGAAGTCCCTAAGGGCAGGAGAACTTGTGCATATTTGTATAAACAGGTTCTATAGAAATGTTTAATGTATTGATCCGAGGTCTTCGCGTTGTCTTACGTAACAACTCTATGATGACAATAATCAGCTTCTGGTCAGCCATCTCGTTGCTGCTGCAATGGACCCGAGTTATGGTTTGCGCATGTGCCAGTCGGTGAACGGTCTTGCGCTGATTCACAATCGCTCCACAATTATCCCGTTACTGCGTTGCTATTTGGTTTTGTGTTTCCTCAATCCTGTTACAAGTTTTCACCAATTGGAAAAGAAAAATATAAAAAAAATTGATACAATAATACGTACGAAAAAGAGCTGAGATTAAAAAAAAAGATTAAAAAATTTTGAAAGTGAAGAAATTGGTTGTGTCGTGCTTCAGCTGTTGGATGATTAAGAGGAAAAAGATGTTGCGACGGAATAAAAAAGCATTACTTTATTGCCAATTGTTTGGACTTTCAGAGGAAGACGAGTCGCAGATCTTTGTCAAGTTCTTCAAGTTCCACAAGTGTTACGACCTCATACCCACGAGCGCCAAACTCGTCGTCTTTGATACGCACCTGCTCGTTAAAAAGGCCTTTTTTGCTTTGGTTTATAATGGTAAATGTTCTTCGTTTTACGTTTTTTTTTTACACTAGAATGTTTTTTCTTAACACTAGAATTATCGGAGACAAATTTTTCCGCATTTTTTTTAATTGACAGATTTTGCTTCGTAAATTTACAAAAAAATGGTAAATTTTATTTGATATAAAATTTTGTCATGAAAATATCCGATCGCAAGTACTTCTAGTGTTAAAACCAGTTTAGGAGTTTATTTTTTGGTTTTATTCATTGAGTTTTATTTTAGGTGTCAGAGCTGCCCCGTTATGGAACAGCGCGAAACAAGAATTTGTTGGGATGCTGACGATCACAGACTTTATCAAAATCTTGCAAATGTATTATACCAGTCCTTCGGACACAATGGACGAACTCGAGGAACACGAACTTGAGACTTGGAGAGGTACAATTAATCACGATAAATTTTTTAATCAGCATGTTCTTAAAAAAGTCTCAAAAGTGTCATTCAAACCGTCAAAATTTATTGTCAAATTTTTAATAAGTTGGTGAGATTGACAATGGATTGAAAAACACATTTGTTCGCAGACGTATTGAAAGATCAGGTGCATCCCTTGGTAAGCATAGGGCCGGATGCATCTCTATACGAAGCGATTAAATCCCTAATCCAAAACAGAATTCATCGATTGCCTGTGATAGATCCTGATACTGGAAACGTTCTCTATATTCTCACGCATAAAAGAATTTTGAGATTCCTGTTTCTTTATGTGAGTATCATTTGAAAAATAAACAGAAAATTGTACTGTAAAAAGTACTTCGATTGTATGCGATAAAGAGTTTATAATTAAGTACCATTTTGGCAAATGGTACCAGTTGGAAAAATGTTTGACTTTTGCTTGAAGTTAATTAAAATAAAAAAAAATGAATAATTTATTGAATAAAATGAATAATTTTGCAGATCAACGAATTGCCGAAACCTTCATTCACAAACAAAACACTTCGTGAGTTGAGGATAGGCACTTTTGATAACATTGAGACGGCCACTGAGGAAACTAGTATAATTTTAGCCTTAAAAAAGTTCGTAGAGAGGCGAGTCTCAGCTCTGCCGATTGTTGACGTCGATGGCAAATTAGTCAACATCTATTCGAAATTTGACGTTATCGTAAGTCTTGGAACTTGTTACTAATCGTTGCACGCTAATGGACATGTTTTCATTCATCTAATTTCAATTAATCACTTCCACAGAATTTAGCAGCAGAAAAAACGTACAATAATTTAGATGTTTCTCTGCGCGAGGCGAACGAGCACAGAAATGAATGGTTCGAGGGCGTGCAAAATTGTAAGCTTGATGAAAGTTTGTACACGATCATGGAAAGGATTGTTAAGGCTGAGGTAAATTATTTTAGATTCCAACTTGCAACGATAATGGGATCAATTAAATGTTAATGAAGTAATTATTTTTCTTTAACAGGTACACAGGTTAGTGGTTGTGGATGACGATGAAAAAGTCATTGGAATAATTTCCTTGTCCGATTTGTTGTTTTACCTCGTACTACGGCCTTGCGGTAAGAACGAAATGAATAAAACTGCAAAAACTGACAATTTAATTCTGGTTGATATTAATTGTGATTTTGTAATCGCAGGTGAAGATGGCAGCGCCAAAGGCTCTTCGATGTCTTTAAGAGCTCACGACTCGTTGACTTCAAAGAACCCGAGTTTGGAGCACTCGATAGGTGAAGTGTCACTCGGCGATGCCGAAGGTGAACCAGAGATCAATCAATCAGAAGAGGCGCACACGCCAAGTCCACCTCTGAGCCCTTCGGCCTCGGACATCCTCGAACCAGACTCCGCGCTCGTCAGCCAATCAACAGAAGCCGCGTGGCGAGAAGTCACCGTCACAGGCGGTGAATGAGCTTTTTGTTGTACTTGTTTTTTGTAATAACTGTAAATATACGCAACCAAGCTGACAGCCAATGATAAGAGAACTACGATTTTTATAACAGGCCAAAAAAAGAAGTAAATAAAGAACTAGGTGGCGCTGTTTGTACATTTCACGGCAACTGAACTTACATTTTTACGAGGAATCAACGCTTTATTTTTGAAGAAAAACAAAACTCAATTTTTCGTTTGTCGTTTAATTGCCGGTTCTGAAGTTTGTAAATACCCCTCCCCCCTCAATTATGAAGCAGCTACTGCACCTGCGCATTTTATTCCTTAACGAATTTCATTGTGCTACTTTTTAATCTTATTTAATGAATTGTAAATATGAAATGATAAATTTTCGTTCTCTTTCGAATTGTATCAAAGTGATGAAAATAAATTGAATTTCTTCCAGTCACTTTTTTTTCCACTGATAATCTGTGAATTCAGATCGTGTTGTTTTTGACATCGGTGCCTTAATGTACAGTACAGAGGGCGGGCAGCACTTGTAGGTGCAAGATTTCATGATATTCAAATTTTAAGTAGCTTGCTTAGCTGAGACTAGAGAAAGCATCAATTTTCAAACTCGAACTGGTGTGATTGCAAGATCTTTGCCTTCACATGTGCCATATTATTATTGTTAGAAGAAGGTAGATGACGCGAAATATGGAACAATTATTTTTATATAAGTTGAATTGTTCGAGGCGAATACACTGGATAATATGATTAGAGTTTTTCTCTTATGAAATAAGATGCGAAAGATCAACGAATTCAAGCGATCACATTTAGATCATGGTTCAACGTCCAATAAAATTCGAATATGATGTGAAACTGTTTGTACAATTTTTCCACGCCCACTCCCCGTTGCATTCAAATCACAACTTACGTTTTCATTTAAATATAATCTCTTTTAATTATCCAGTTCGAACAATAATATAAAACGTTGGCAACTTTGTTCATTTGTACATTTGTAAATTACTTTTTTTTTCATAGGTAACAGTCAATATACAATTCATTTTCGATTTTTCCTCATCTTTATGAGTTTAATCTCCTGAAAAAAAAATTCTCTGGTTATTAAAATTGAAATAATAACTTCTTCGTCAAACTATGTTGAAGATTATTACTTTTACTTGTACTTACAGAACTTTCCGTCTTCCGTTTCTTTTCGCTCGACTTGTTCGACTTTTTTCTTTTTTCACCTATCGTTTCCATATTTTCAAACATCTCCTCATACTCGGAATCTCTGTTTTCGTCCTCATCGACTAAATTATCTTTCTTTATTTCTTCTGTAAAAAAATAAGTGAACCAATTTAATTTGAAATCAGAATTTAAACAAGTGACTCATTTGTTTTTAGTTTACCAATCTCATCGTCGAAGGTATATACGTCCTTTTCATTCTCAACTTCATCTAAAGTAAAGTCAGATCTTACAAGCATGCACGATGTTTTTGAAGTCAAATATGCCTGAAAAAAAAACAATTGAATATATTATCAGATGGCATGAAAAAACTACAAAAAAATAAATAAAATATAAAATTACACGTCTGATTTCATTTTTCGTGTCGATATTGTGCACTCTGATGAACCGATCAAGTCCAACGCTCACAACCAAAGGATTAGTTCTGCTGCAGGAAATGGCTGTGACCCCGCCGGCAGAACCTTTATACGTATTCAAAATTTTGCCAGGTTTTCTCAGATCGACGAGCTTCATTATTCCTTTTCCACTTCCAACTATTATTTTTTTATTGCTGCTGTCTTTAGAACAAACAGCTAAATTTGACAACGACTCGTCTTTTATTTCTAAATTGATAACCGGTCTTCTCTGAGCCTTCGGGTCATAAAGTCTGACCTGAAAAGTAAACAAAAAAAAAACAATTTTGATATTTGACATTTGATATTAGAGTAAATAACAAATTAACATGATTCAAATTTACGTGTCCATATTTTCCCACTGTGACAACATGGTTGTTCAAAAACCCAATGTCTCTTATGGAAACGGGTACCCTCAATTCCAGACTGTCATGCCGGACGTTTTTTGCAGTGAAAGTCATTTCTTTCCGGCTGATGTCAAAAAGTTTCAATGGATTTTCCTCGCCACCAGTTGCGACGATGTTTTTTTCATAAACAGAATGTCTCATGCGGTGCAAATTTTTGTCCGCCTCCATCACGATTTCGGTACCCTCGTCCAAATTATTTTTTGGCCATAAAATAATTTCGCCTGATTGAACGGCCGTTATTATGTTCCTGCAAGGTCATATCCTGACTGAGTTCCAACAAGCATTTTTAATTAAATACAAACAACGAAATCAAACAACACTCACTCTTCGTATCGGGAAATTCCTACGACCTTTCCGTCGCCTTTATCACACAACCGAGAATCTTGAAAAAGTCCGTTCTGGGTGTTATAAATTTTGTAACTAAAAATAAAATTACATTTTGAAATAAACATTGTTTGAATAAAATAAAAGATAACTTTTTGCACTTACCATCTGTTTTGCTGAGTACCACAAGCCATCAAAATGTCCGTTTCGTTTTCGTCGCCCCATGACATTGCGGTTACTACATTATCCGTTGTTATCGAGCCAATATTTTGAATACACTTTTGTATGCATTCTTTGTTTGTTAATTTGATTCCTGAAAATAAAATAAAAGGGATGAAGACAATACATCTTTCGACACAAAATTTAAATTCAATGAACAAGACAAGAATTTTGCAAAGTGAATTAAAAGAAGCAAATTTGAATTGCAATTACCATAGATGATTTTTAAAATACATTTGTTTATTGACTGCATGTTTATTTCATTACCATAACCTATGATAACAATAAAAATGACAAATTTTAAGCGTGTGTTTACCTTTAAAAACTCCGTTTGTCCCTGACACGAAGACGTTGAACTGACTTTTGTAACTCATACCGAACTTTTGGTAAATGTAACCTCTCGTGGTTACTCGTTCACGGTAGAAACAAATTGAACGTTTTATTTATTGTTTTGTTAATAAATCGAGCACACCAAGTAAAACTTCAGAGAACAGACACAGACGAACCACGTGGTTTCGGAGCACAGCAGCAGAAAATAAAATGACTGCTAACTATTTGGCAGCACTGATTCAAGGGCGGGAATATTCAAGTTGAAAAAGCGCAGTTGACATTTTGTGAAAAAAAAAATATTTTTTTATATTTATTCTTTTTTAAATATTGTTTGCGACGAAAGACCATGACGTGAACATTTTGAGAACAGCGAAATTAATGAGGTCAGTGCCGTAAAAAGGGTTGACAATAATCTTGGTTGGATGATTGGTTCTCATTAAGATGAAAATCACATCTTTCAATATTTTCGGTGGCATTGTGTACCATTCGCTGAAATAGACTGCGTTTGTTATGCGTTTCAAATTGGACTCGAGGTAATGATTTGCCAGCGAGTACACGAATAACTGGTACAAAACAACTGACGCGAATGACGTTTGATTAAGGGTCAAACCGGCGGGTTTCTTTGACAGAGTTGCCAACGATTGGGTATCTGTAAAAAAAAACTAGATTTCGAACACAATATATACAAATATAATAAATGGTATACATTTATCGAAATAGATGAAAAAAAAACATACCAATAACATAAATCGCCACTAAGCTCAGCATAAATTGTATCATCAGGAGTTTCGAAAAAGAAACGTCCAAGTTCTTGAACAAAGTTAGGAGCCGCTGTTGCTCGTCGATGAGCTTAGACAACTTTCTCTTGCATTGTTTTTCGTTCGAGTCCATGGCTAATTTTGAATACTTGTATTCCAAAATGTGAAGTTGACCGCAAATGTGCAGGACCAAGAAGATATAAAATAAGTCGTGACCTATATTGCCAATGGTTATGAAGGTCAGCTGAAAAATTAATTACAAAAAGTTACATTTTTATATGCAGTGAAACAAATAAGGGTGTTTTTTTTTAATAAAATAATATCATTGAAAGGCGTCGATTTATTTACAAAAACGGGTTGAGGTCAGAGAAGAGGTCAATTACCTGATATATTGTAATTAATGAAAACAATTGTTGCATGACCTTGAATCTGTTTTTTGTAAACAGATCAGTTTCTCATGTAAACTTAAAGATATGAATGCAAACCTGTATACATTTTGCGAAATTAATGGAGAAATTTGTCCACCCAGTACAATTGTTGTTTTGAATATTTAACAAGGAATTGATCAAAAATATGTTAGATGGAATGTTACTGATGACCGTCTGAAAGAGGAACAATTTTCTCGCCATTTTGAAATCATTTGCATTTTGAATCCAATCGTCATAGGGAAAGTCATTTCTGATGACAGAAACTGATCTAAGGTTTTCGGAGATTCTGTCCGAATAAAGCCAGAAGTTTGTTGTTTTGACAAAAGCAAAGGAACTACACGTACTTATGTATATGCGGTCTATCAATGTTTCGTTTTCCACACAGCCATCAACAGTCTTCATCAAAGACATTGGTATTATCAGTAGCTAAAAAGTGATCTATCATCTTAAGTTTGTATCACACATTTTTTATATAAAAATATACAAAATATAATAACAGATAATAAAAAATAATAACCAAAATATAAATTGTTATTATAATTTCAACAAACCTGAGCCGTCACAGCGAAAATAAATTTAACATCTCTAAAAAGACACTTCTCCAGCGGCCATGTTCCACATATTCGCAATGGCACCTCATACAATTTCAATTCAATTTTTAATGCTGCGTTCATTGAGTCGGGTAGTTAATTATTGCAAACATTCGCGTGCGTCACAACTGTGTCTAACATTTGTATTATGTAATTACAATAGATACATTAAAATGACAAATAAGCTTATCAAAATTTAATGTCGAAAATGTATCTGTATCCGCCAGAAAGATTTTCATTCTTATTCCAGTCATTTCTACAACTACGTTCCAAACAGATCGTTTTTTTATTGAAAATTATTGGTGAATATTGATCACAACACGCAAGCCGACTGTCCACTGAAACGAGCGGTTGTAACGTATGAAGATCACGTTTTCTTTTTTCTACTATCAGCATTATAACAAAATAAAAAACTTTATATCGTTAATTTTTTATTACTGCAATAAAAGCATTTTTTTCAAATCGCCTGTTTCCTTATTTATTATTTCTGATACTAAAACTCTAAAAAAACATGTTACAGAAATAATATACTTGGTAATGATTTTTTAATGAAGACATCAGTTTTTTTTATGGAGTTTGTTTTCAGTTATACAAATACGAGGGGAGTTTAAAGTGTGGAAAAAAGTCATTGGAGATACGATGCAGTTTATTTGAAAGAAAAGAACAGAACAATTTGCGATCGTAAAACAACCGAACAACATTTTCCGAAATGTTTGTCCTTCAACATAAATTATTTAGACGTTTAAAAAAAATGTGGATTATTTTAGGTATTTGGCCTTACACGCCCATCTTGTACTCCCGATTCATTCAGTGCCTAATAATTTTACATTTTATTATTGAACGTGCCGTCATTCAGGTAACAACAAATTGGTCTTTATTCGTGATATCGGAAAATAAGAAACACAAATTATAGAGTGTCGGAGTGGTGTGGATAACATCAGCCTTTGTACCAATCCAAACAACGTTTGGAACAGTTATTAGTGCAAGACTTCATTTTTTGCAAGCAAGTGTTAAATATTTATTCAATATTTTCAGTTCAAAACAGGTAAAAGATAACCAATTATGTCTATCTTATTAATTGACGTTCTTATGTTCCAAATTTCGCTCTTTTCCAGAGGTTACGTCTCTTCGATGAAGTTTACCGATATCAACATAACCACTCGGGATACAAAAATGATTATCTGAATCAATGTTTCTGCTATCAGTTTAATCTAATGACGAAAATAGTTTTGAGTAATTTTTTGGCCCTAACAATAAAATCTACCCATACAAAAACAAAAATATATTTTGCATATATGACACATATATGTTGCATCTATGTTGTCATATATGAAACATATATGTGACATATCTGGATTTCTTAATTCTTTTTAATTGTTGTCTTCTTCTCTGTCTTTCATTAGTTGTCAATGGAATCGTTTTTTTGTTTGTGCAAATTTTCAACATGTCCACCGAAATTTCCAGGGTTTGTCTGTTTAGAAGTTTAGCGAGGGCAGATAGAAGATATGAATTTCTGCTAAATATGACCGATGAAGAAGAACTAAAACAGCGTGTTGTTCAATATTCCATAAAGATGCATACAGAAAATATCTATGAATCGTTTTACGGACCAGGAGCTTTTGGACCTACCGAAGTAGCTGATTTAATCAAAGTAAAATTTCACAACGATAAAGTCCTGTGGAATCAATTCCCGAGAATTCCCAAGAAATTTCAATAAAATCTTTAAATAATTTGTTTGTCGCGTGAAAAAGTTACATGCTGTGCATGTGTACATTCTATGCATAGGGTCAACTCGTGATAATGTTCAAGGTGATCGAGACTTCATTATTAAAAATGATAAAAATTATTATTTTTCAAGGTTTAAATTGAAAATAAATAAAACCTTTGTATCTTTTTTAATTAATGCAATTAATTAAAAAAGTTTGAAGAGAAATAAAAAGAAGATTGTTTGAATTTTACGAGACATTTTTTTTGATGCATATAATAAAAAAAATTTGACAATTTGCTGTTATTATTAAACCAAATTTCCAGATTGTGCACGAAATAAGAACTTTCATGACCACCAGCATAATAAATATATTTAGCGATTTGTTGTTTTACTCTTACGTCATGTTTGCAAATGCATACATCACAATTTTGAAGTCAACATTGAATTGATTTGTTTTCTGATATAAAAATTCAACATTTCAAAATGTACTATATCTTCTCTGATTATTTATACAGATTTAAAGGCTTAAACATTTTAAATTGCTCTAACAATCTGCATTGCGTTCGGAATAATGAATTTCTGAAGAAATGTCGATTTTTCATGAGAGAATACGAGAAGGTGAAAATGTTCGTTTAAAAAATTAAAATGAAAAAACAATGAAAATTTTGTTAGAACGTAGAATGACTTAGAATGATCATTTCTATCAAAAGGTTTGTTGCGCACATACAGAGTTTATATTGTGAATACATATTTTTGCAAGTTGTGTACTGTTTGATCCAATCAAGCTTCCTTTTCTATGACGTATGCAAGAAGTTGTTTTTATAAGTACCCAAGTAAAAATGTATATATGGGTCCGTAAATGGCACATATATAGAACATAAATGAGACATTTATGTATTTAAATACATAAATGGCCCATATATGGGCCCATTGATGGAACATACATGAGACATAATTTATGAGACATAAATGCCACATATATGGATCCATATATGTGGCATTTATGTTGCCGCATAAATGGCACATAAATGGATTTTTTAGGTCGATCGCCATATATATCACAAATATAGAACCATATTGTGACATTTATGTGCCATTTATATTTGATATATGTACTATTTATGATCCATTTATATGGTATTTATGTACCCATATATAATTCCACGGGAATCTTCACTTTAACTGATGACGAAAAAAATTATGTCGTAATACTCAGCTAAATTGAAGTTTCCCGTGGAATTATCCGCTGTTCAGCGTGAACCCTTCAGAAGTCGTTATAATATTTCTTATTTCTTTTTTTTTCTATCAATACAGGTGTGTGTTGGCATGGTCCAACTGGAAGAAATACTTGAATCGAATATAAAATTGGGTTACGAGTAAAGTTGCATTACTATATAAAATCTCAAATCAATCAAGTTATATCTGTGGTGAATTGAAATAACAATTTAAGAGTATCGAAAATACACGCATCCTTAACTGGTTATTACAATTCACCATAGGTATAACACAAGATAACGAAATATGACTTTTTCGCATTAACTCTACATTCTACTCTAAAATTCTGATTCGAACTATAAAAGTCTCACAAAGTACAAATAAATTGTATTAAAAAATGTTCATAATTTAATAGCTTATGTGAAATCGTCATTGAGTAGTGCAACTATGAATATTTTATCCATTTATTTCTATTCTATTCTAGTTATTATGTTTTGTTTTCGGGAATAATTTTTCAAAACATTTGCAATATACTCGTTATGTTTACGGTATGTCAAACTTTGATAAATGCAAGCGAACGTTTAAGATTGGGAACGTGAGTATAACTAATAACTTTTTTAAATTAAAATCATATATACCGAAGTAAAAATGTATATATGGGTCCATAAATGGCATATATATGAAACATAAATTGAACATATATAGAACATAAATTGAACATATATAGAACATAAATGGGACATTTATGTATTTGAATACATATATGGTCTATATATGGGCCCATTTATGAGACATAAGTACCACATATATGGATCCATATATGCCGCATAAATGGCACATAAATAGATTTTTTAGGTGAATCGCCATATATGTCACAAATATGGAACCATATATGTGACATTTATGTTGCATATATGTGCCATTTATGTTTCATATATGTACCATTTATAATCCATTTATGTGACATTTATGGACCTATATATATGCCTTTTATGTTCCATTTATGAACACATATATACATTTTTATTTGGGTAGTTTTAGTATAACTTTATCCTTTTTCAAATGAAAAATATCAATTAGTTCCACAGAATTATGGTGCGAATTACCCTCGAAATCACGTAAAATATATTCAATTTTGCTGATGAGAATTGAAAAGCTTATAAGTTTATATTTCATTGGTATATATATGATATCAATGATAACGTTTCAAAGTGTAAGCGCAATCAATTAAAAAATGACTCCAAATTAAACTAAGCAAACAACTCATTTTCTGCAAAAGATGAAATCTATGCGCAAATAGAAAGATGCCATATCTTTTATTGCACTTATATCAATTTTATTAAATTTATTTACAGATTTTTCAATTTTTCTTTTCGATTATATCTTGCATGATATCATTGAGAAAAAGTAGGTCAATCCAAGAATATACGTTAAAAACTTTCTAACAAGGTCTAGTTTCTCAATTTCGTTTTTAACAATAGAATAAATCACATATTTTGTATAATAAATTGTATTTCCGTATTCTCGAATACATTAAACGAACCATTTCTTTTTTGATCATGGTCCATTTATATATAAATCTAGTTACTAAAATCAATCCTAACACACGCTACGATTGAATTACAAAGAATGCAATAACCCATACAAAGCTAGCATTTGTAGAAGAAGCAAAAGCAAGGTTTCATTAGAGGAAAAATGCAAAGCAGATACGGTGAAGGTGAAGTGTGTTTTCTTAGCATTTGCGCATTGCAAAATATACAGTTACAGGTTTGCAAAAGAGGTAAAAGAACAAATTTAAAAAAAGAATTTTTTTGTTAATTTTTGTCAGTTACACACGAAATTTTACTATTCAGCTATCAATTTATGTCAGGCACGCACGAAATAATACTATTCGGGTAGCAATTATTTAGAGCGTCTATATCAAACATAAGTAGGCGCTCTATGTCATCGAACACCATTAGATGGAATAGCTCGGGGCCTAAGTGACCGCGCGCGGAGGAGACCAGGGTTCGAGACTCAACGACTTCATATCAACTTTTCTATTGTAAAACTGAAGTAATATAATGTAGTTAATAAATATATTCGGATAAATGCAAATATCTTGTACAAGATAATGTATAAAGCTCACATTAAAAATAATAATAATATATATATGTAGTATACAGTAGTGATATGTTTATACTACTTATATGGGTGGTATATACTTATATAAGTAGTAAATACGCAAGCAAAAATGTTTAAATGGGTCCATAAATGGCACATATATGAAACAAAAATGACACATATATAAACATAAATGGGAAATATTTGTATTTAAATACATATATGGCCCATATATGGACCCATTTATGAGACATATATGCCACATGTATGGATCCATATATGCCGCATAAATGGCATATAAATGGATTCTTTACGTGGATCGCCATATATGACACAAATATGGAACCATATATGTGACATTTGTATTGCATATATGTGCCATGTTCCATTTATGGACAAATAAATTTTTACTTGGGTATACATGGTATGTCTATATTACTGATCTGTACTACTCATATATCAGTAGTATGGACTTATATTACGCTCCTTATGAAGGAGCACTCCAACCCATGAGAGTAGGCAACCCCCTCCCCTCAAGGGGTGAGAGAATATTCGGTAGGGGAATAAATGACAATCACACAACAATTTATTCATACTTCCGATACTAATCTGATATTGATAATAAAACATTCAATAAACAAGCAAATAACTTGTACACATCATAAAGATACGTACATTTAAAGATCATAGTCAGTAATTTACTTATTTTTAGAAAAATGACATGAAACTTTCTTACCGTGTATTTTCACTATAGCATGCATAAAAAGATTCTTTTAAGGTATATTGCTTTGAGAAATTGGTCTCATATACTTGTATTAAAATATTGAATTATAATTAAAATGAAATACTAATTTTGAATGATATAACGTCTATGATAAGAAATCCGAAAAATATATTATCATTCCAACTTACATCCTGAACAAAATTACTGACCACAAATTAAAATATTTTTGCACACAAATTAAAACACTTTTCTGTTCATCTCAGAGTTCAGAATTTTTTTGTCCCTTCAATTGTTGCCTTGCCTCCCGATATAATAAATATAAAACGCAACAACCCTCCTGCACTGAAGGTTTTTTTATTTGATAAAAAAGAAATGAATAATAAATAGGCGAAGTATGTACTAGAGTTTACCGCTTTGTAACATTCATTTCGCTGTTGAATATTAACTATAGTTGTTTTGTTACAACAGACACTGTTTACAATTTTTTTTTATATTTTTTTCTTCACTCCCCAGTTAAATAATAATTATAGTTGTTCTGTTATACCAGACATTGTTCGCAATTTTTTTTTCTATTTTTTTCATACATCTTATCATGCATTTTTTCCTTACAACCTCCACTCATATTTAAAATTCGAAACGTTTCACATTATTGAAATGGAAAATTCAAAAGTTAGATGTTTAGTTTGGTTGAAGTTCATGTTATCGGTACTCGGAGTTTGGCCGTACATGCCTGTAATTTATTCTCGATTTATACAATGTTTGATTGTTTCCAAGTGTATTTTTATTCGGGTGTTAATTCAGGTAACAATAAAACTTCATTAACATCATACACCAAGTTTGACAAATTTTTATGTATCATTCAAGATAATGTGAAAGAATCATTTTATAGAGTATGGGTCAGTTTTACCTACGTTATCTAGTGGTACCTATTTGGAAATTACCATTCATCTTTACGTGGTTCGGCTTTGTTCAATCGAGTTTGAAGTATCTATTTATTATTCTGACCAAGCGACAGGTTATTTATCCTACATCGCATACGAAGTAAAAATTTATATATGTGCCCGTAAATGGAACATAAAGGCCCGTATATGGGTCCATAAATGTCACATAAATGGTACATATATGAAACATAAATGGCACATATATGGTTCCATATTTGTGACATATATGGCGATCCACCTAAATAATCCATTTATGTGCCATTTATGCGGCATACCATGTATGCTCTATATATGTGTCATTTATGTTTCATATATGTGCCATTTATAGTCTCATATATACATTTTACTTGGCATGTTAAGCATTTAAAAATTGTATTTTATTCTCCTACTCTCATTTATTTGCCATTTTATCCAGACGAAACGTGTTTTGGATGAAATTCGCACTTGCTGGAGTGATCATCATTTTGAAAAGAATATCATTTTAGGAAAGAACAAGTTCCGACGTTATTGTGATAATTTGGTGCAATTCATTATTTGTAATAGCTACTTTATCGTCTTGTTAATTACGAACGACAACATCAAGTTACCTTGAAATGTCGATTTTACAGTCACAGAGTTGTTCATTACAACGGCTTTGCATTGGGCATTCAATTATATTGAACTAATCGATCTGAAGCAAGTGCAAAAAAATGCAATCAAAGTGAGAATGCAAGAGTTCGGACCTTATCTAAGCCGACCAGATATGAACAGAAAAGGCTTAAGAATACTTAAATTGTACATAAGGATGAATCCGGAAAATCTTGTAGCAGGATTTTTGGGGCCAGGTTCATTAGGAACAGAGCAGACAGCTTTTATAATTAATGTAATTATTAACATGAAAATTTTAACAAAACTTATTTCTAGAACTATAAACACTATATAAATTTGATTGGTCTATTTTATTAACTTTTAGGTTTTTAACGAAGTAGCGATTCAGCTAATGTTACTTCTTATGAGTTTATCTAATGATATCTTATTATACATTTTTATTTTTTTTGCCAATTTCAAAATACTCGTGTTAAGGTAAACAAAATTAGAAAAGGTAAAAACGGACCAAAGTAGAATCAAAATTAGAAAGAAATCAAAATAGGTATATTAGAACTAGTCTAAATGATCAAATAATCTCTTTTTTGCAATTATTTAGAACGACAATCGTAACCTTTGTAAACAAAAATGAAAATTGTACATTGGAGAAGTATATGAGTAAGCTCCGTCTTTTCATAAAAGACTATCAGATGTTCAAAATGTTCGCTTGATGATAATCTAATGAATTTATTCGGGTTATCATTTGTTTTCCTTACTCAATGACTATTTTTCATGCCGAATTTGAAGATTTATTAAACATCTTCAGCTTATATATGTCAACTATATTCTTTTCAATATCCTTTTACCCGCATTAGTACGATTATGCGGAACATTTTTTTGGGTACGTTTTGAATTACTTTTAAATATATATAATCGAAAGTAATTATGCGAGATTTATGTGAGGTTCCATCACGCAGATTATGATTACTTGGATAAATGATTTATACAAAAACCAAAGTGCATCTTTTCATTTCATATCAAGATACAATAAGTTGACGAAATTTCTTATATTTTCAAACAACTTTTTCTATTAATTTTGAGGTATCTATCTGTATTCGTTATTTCAGAGGCATTCTGCCACTTGTCATTTACATGTTTCGTGATATATTTAGCATAGCTGTATTATTTTCAATTTGTCAAATTCCGATTAATTCGGGTAACAAATTAAACATCGAAGCGTAAGAGACGTGAAAAATTAACCAAGTAAAAATGTATATATGGGTCCATAAATAGCACATATATGAAACAAAAATGACACATATATAGTACATAAATGGCACATTTATGTATTTAAATAAATATATGGCCCATATATGGGCCCATTTATGAGACATAAATGCCACATATATGGATCCATATATGCTGCATAAATGGCACATAAATGGATTCTTTACGTGGATCGCCATATATATCACAAATATGGAACCATATATGTGACATTTATGTTGCATTTATGGACACATAAATTTTTACTTGGGTATCCCTTTTTGTTATCAAATTTAATGATATTGTTAACGTTATTTGACATCAATTTAAGATCTGATGCAATTTGGTGCGATATTCATGACATAGGATTGAAGAAAAATTATTCCCTGATGTTGATGGAATTAAATAAACCGGTATATTTGACTGTACTAAAAATGTTCAATATATCCTTCGAAACAATCAAAGTCGTGAGTATACGACTGCAATAAGTTATTTGTTTTTACTACAACATGTATTTTTTACGTTTAAATATATATTGTATGATTTTCAGGTGTACGAAAAAGTATTTGCATTCATGTCCTGCATACGTGCAGTACAAAGTCAAAAAGATCGGAATTATTGGTCTTCGCGTCCAAAAGTTTATTAGTTCCTTGATATTGACATTTTTTGCATCTTCGAAAAAACAACAACGTCAATATCAAAATTAAATATAAATATAATCTTATATTTTCATTGTCAATCCAAACTTTTGTTCATATCCAAGTAAAAATGTATATGTGTCCATAAATGCAACATAAATGTCACATATATGGTTCCATATTTGTGACATATATGGC